>JAXIVJ010000354.1:12500-263235 GCA_036785665.1 Chirona hameri | reverse complement strand
TAAAATATCACACTGAACACTGAACAATGTTTTAAGGCGATTCACAGGGTTTTAAGCTTTTAATCGACAAAGGCGTGTTTGTGCAGTCAAAGGCGGCCTGCAGACGGCTGATGAAGAATTGACCAAGAGGGAAGTCGAGGTTTGCTGACCAGGGGAGAGGGGGGGGGGGGGGTTGAAAGCCGTTTTTACGAGCAGTAAATCTTATGCATGCGATAACTGTTATTGCGCAGCGAAGGCGGCGGCGCAAAATTTGAGGTTTTGAGCGGGTTGGAGAACCAAATTTTGCTATTGGAACCAGCATGCAGGGTAAAAACAAGGGAAATATGTCTGGAGCAAAAGGCGGTGTCAAAAGACATGTTGCCCCCCCCCCCCATTTAAGGCCAAAAGTGAGACCATAGCCCCCATCCCCCCCCCCCCCCCCTCCTGCGGCCCGCCAGTGTGTATAGTCTATATTAGACCCTTGTGTATTGGAAAAGAACACTTGATTGATTTGCGCCGCGTAGCGGCGCGGAATTTTTTGTTTTATTTTGTTTTTGCCTGGATAACTAGGTCCCTATAAAATCGAAAGGTTCTATAATCTATATGCCCAAGGGACCCCTCGAGTTCGATAGTTGTTGCCTCTGGTATAAGGCGCGTTGGTGCCCCTTCATAGCCAGGGGACGGGAGCCGGGAGGCATGAAGGAACATTTTTGGCATAATTTAGCAATTTTAATTTAGCACCCATTTCGCGATTTGTTTTTCTTCAGTGACCAAATGCTTGTGATTCATGACGGTACCAGACCCATTGTTTTCCCTCCTGGATTCAAGGAGACACAGTGCCCCGGTGTCGCAGCCCTCGCCCCACAGTGCCGCCTACCGTCACGATGTGCCGCCATGGCACACCGGCGCGGTGGTGCCCTTGGTTCACTGGCGCGTGGTGTCCCTGGTACACTGGCGCGGTGATGCCCTAGTTCAAATAACACTGAATTATTTGCTCCGCGTAGCGGCGCGGATTTTTTTTGCTTTATTTTTGGTGTGCCGCGGCGCTGTGGTGCCCCCACGGTGCGGTGGTGCCCCCACGCGCGGTGGTGCCCCCACGGCCGCGGTGTGGTGCCCCCCCCCCCGCGGTGGTGCCCCCCCATGGCCCAAGGGGGGTCACGACCCCCGTGACCCCCCCCCCCACCCTGGATCCGCCACTGCGTCAGATATCCGAATAATATGCGCATCAATAGGTATGTGTGTTGTATTTAATGCAATACCATAGTTACGTATGTGACAGTGCAACAATGTTTAACGCGGCGATTCACAGGGTTTATTCGACAAATCCAGTAATGTAGCAAATATGTATGTGTGATTTTGGCACTTCCGCTCTGAATATTCTGTTAAATAATTGTCTGTGAAACTGAAAATTCCCCGGGCCAAATCGTTTCCCAGATACCTTCAACCACTAGCCGATCACGCGTGCACGAAAGCATTTCCCAAAAGCACGTGCTAATCTTGAAAGGATATCTCGCATATGGTAATCGTGGGAAATGTCCGGTGCAGGGTCGCTTAGATATTATCCCTTCGTCGTAGCCAGCTGACGACTGCGCCTGCGTTCACCGGCGGCCATTTGCTTTCTTGCTACTTGAGGTTGTTTGCTACATGTTGTGTTCTCAAAGTAATTCCTGTTGCTTTTAAGGTCGGCTAATACCAATTTCACGCCTGAGTTGAGTTACATGCGTGTTTTACAGCGCACGCAAAAAGCGATGGAAAAGCCGAAGCCGATATCCTTGCATATACCGAACCCTCGGCAGGAGCGATAATGGAACATTATCTCCGACAGAGTGGATGCCGAACGCGCGAAGGGAAAATATCGTCGATAATTTTCCAGGGAAAATATCAAAATTAAAACATTTTCCAGATACCGAACGCACGCTTCAATGGATGCACGGATGCACACTGGCGCATTACGTCCACGGGCCGCGGGCAGTCGTGGTGTGCAAGATGACAATAGAAAATACAAACTCACTTTTCATTTGTAACAAATACATCCGAATTTTCTTCTTCAACAGAAAACATACACGGACAGGGGGCCCACCGAGCCGCCTTAGAGGGGCCCCACAATTCATAAGGGGGAGGGGCACGTGGGCCAGTGTGTCCTCCTTGTGTGCGCCTCTGGTATGAGGGAACACTTCGCGTCTTATTTTATATATTTTTTTATCCTTAGAACTTCGACCCCTTACACATTTTCACGATTAACTTTTGCTTTATATTTGCGCGGTGGAGCCCCTTCGGATGAAAATAACAAATGCAAACTTTCGCTTTTCATTTGTAAAAAATACATCCGAAAAATCTTGATATGTTTTTTATAACAAAAAAAAATGCAACCGTACAGGGCCCCCATCAGACATATATACAACCGGACAGGGGCCTCATAGGGGTCCCGAGAGTGTTCGAAGGGGGCACAGGTCCGCGTCCCCCCTTGCGTGCACCTCTGGGCCCTTCGGATGAAAACTATAAAATGTAAAATGTTGACCTTTCATTTGTAAAAATAATATCCGGATTTTTTTTTAATGCATACCTAACAGGGGCCTCAAGCCCCGCGGGGCCGCCTCAGAGGGGCCCCACATTTCGTCAAGGGGGGAGGGGCACGTGGGCCAGTGTCCCCCTTTGTGTGCGCCTCCTGGGCACCTTCGGATGAAAATATAAAATGTAAAACTATATTACTTTCCCTTTGTTAAAAAAATCCTGATTGTTATTTTTAAAAAAAATACAACCCAAAAAAGGGGGTCCCACTGGGCAGCCTCAGAGGAACTCCACGGGGCCACCTCAGAGGGGCCCGGATTTCGTAGGGGGGGGGGGGGGGGGGGGGCACGGGCCCGTGTGCCCCCCCCCCCCCCCTTGTGTGCGCCTCTGATGAGGTACACTTCGTCTTATATTTTTTTTTTCCTCCTTAGAGGTTCGACCCGATACACATTTTCGCGATAACTTCGCTTTCTATATTTTCGTGGTGGGCCCCTTCTGATGAAAAAAAATGATTGTAAAAATAACAACCGGACAGGGGCCCCCACCCTCATGAGGTGGGTCGGTGGCATCATAGCATTTTGTATGGTGCACGGGCCCGCCGTGCCAAAACAGGACTTCAAGAATGGCTATATCGGATTTTCGAACTCTCTTAAGTTTTTGACACACATTTTTTTACAAATTTTTTTTTCGGAAAATTTCTCAAAATGGCCGAAACAAAAATTAAAACTGAATGTTGAAGGCTTGCGCCCCACCCCCCCCCCTTGGCGGATTTCTAAATACCGCCACTGGTTAAAGGTGAACTATTTATTCCCTTTAAAGTTAGCGGAACTACATTTAGCGGAAGCTAATTGGTCCGCTAACAATTTCCAAGTTATCAGAGAACACGCTAATCCGCCCTAAGCTCGAAAAGTTAGCTTCGCTACATTAGCGATTCATGACAAATCTTCGTCCGCATTTCTTCGTCGGGCATTTCTTCGTCCGCAGTGTCTTTCTTCGCAGAAACTCTCGGTCCTCCGCATTTCTTCGTCGCGCGTTTCTTCGTCTCGCATATTCTTCAGCATCCGCAAAATATTCGTCTCGCATTTCTTCGTATCCGCAAATATTCGTCTACGCAATTATTCGTAACCTACCTAACCTAACCTAACTAACCTAACCTAACCTACACCTAACCTAACCTATCCTACCTAACCTAACCTAACCTACTAACCTAACCTAACCTACCTACCTAACCTACCTACCTACCTAACCTAACGAATAGTTTTGCGATACGAAGATTTTGCGTATACGAAGTTTCGCGGATACAAAGAAATGCGAGACGATGATTTGCCGATACGAAGAAATGCGAGACGAAGCAAACGCGCGACGAAGAAATGCGCCTACGAAGAAACGTTAGACGAAGATTTGCGTACGTAGAAATCGCGCTACGAAGAAACTGCTGGACGAAGACATTGTCCGGACACCCCTAATTAGCGGTCTTGCGGATGTAGCGGAACCGTGTCCACCACTGGCAAAACTGTGACCAATTTACAATCCCCTTTTGGTCTCGTCTGTCAGATTTCATGTAATAACTCCATTTTTGTAGGAAAATTATTTATTTATTTCTATTATTTCCTTTAACATGTGCAGCACGCTGTAAATTGTAGAATCGAGTTAAAGACATAAAGACATAAAGACATAAAAGAAAAGTGCAACAAAGAGCCTCTTGGCCCATCCGAGGTTGCACCCCCCCCCCCCCCACCAGTCTCGCCCCTTCAATCACCTTACTCTCTTACCTGCATAAAAGAAGGCTAATCCACGAGTATTTATGAACTAATCCTTCTCTGTAAAGTATTTATCTAATCTATAATTTTGAAGGAAGCACAAGTGTCACTGCATCAGCGACATCCCTGGTAGCATATTCCAATGTCCTTCAACCTTCTACCTGCAACAAAAAATGACTGGCGTAGCCTAGTCCTACTTTGTTTCATAATGAGTTTATGCTGATGACCTCTACCTCGATTTTCCCTATTGAACTCAAACATACCTTTAAATATCCAGAATGCTGACTAATTACAATTTGAACGAACTCTCAAATTAGATCTCCTCTCTAGCCTTCTATATCTAAGTGAAAACATTACCCAATTTCTTTAATCTATCTTCATAAGGTAAACTACCAAGAACCAATTAACCATTTTTGTTGGCCCTTTTTGGAACTCTTTCTAACAACCAGCAATCTCTCATATGTTGGAGACCAGGCTTGTACACAATACTCCAAATGTGGTCTAATGTATGCACAATACAGTTTTGTTATTACCGTTTTCAATCTTGTAGGAAACATTTCTGTTAATGGCCCTAGCATTCTAAGTGCCTTTTTCCTAGCTTCTACAACCTGGTCTGACGCTGATAGTCTATTGTTTACCACGACACCTAATCTCTTTCCTTTTCAATCTGCTCCATTTTCTGCCCACCCATTTCATACCTATGTTTACTGCTAACCGCTCCAGCGTGCATACCTCTTACATTTACTCAATTGCAATTTCAATCTGCCATGCTTCAGACAACTCTAGCTTGTCCATATCTGCCATTGAAAAACATCCTGATCATGGTTTTCCCTCTAATATATCCTGACAACTTTTAGATTGTCTGCAAATTTCAAGACTTTGCTGTCTATACTGTTCTCAATTGCATTCACAAATATTATAAAAAGCAATGGGCCCAGGACTGAGCCCTGTGGAACCCCACTGAGAAACCTCCTCTTCCATTGTGATTGGCACCCCATTCAATATAACCCTTTTGCTGGCGTCCTGAAGCCACGTTTCTATCCAATCCAGAATCTTGCCCCTGAATTCCATGAATTTAAGTTGCAACCCCAGTCTTGTATGGGGGACTTTGCCAAATGCTTTACTGAAATCAAGAAAAGCATACATCTAGCTGTTTACCCCTGATCAAAGCTATCTGTTGCAACAATCCAAAAACTCAAGAAGATTAGTTAAACAAGAACGGCCCTTCCTAAAGCCATGCTGTGTATCCTTGATGAGTTCATTTTGCTCCAAGAATTCAACAATCTTATCTTTGATGATTGATTCAAGCACCTTGCGGACTAATGAGGTCAGACTAACCGGTCTATAGTTTTCCTCTTTACTTCTATCTCCCTTTTTATGAATAGGAACAACATTTGCTCTTTTCCAATCAAGTGGAATTTTACTATCTGCGAGTGATTTCCATGATACTGCGTGCGATTTTACTGCGTGCGAGTGATTTCCAAAATAAGTTGAGTCGCAGTTTAGGAGTGAGGACCCGCTTGTCGCGAGAGATGCAAGGTCACTCGGCAAGATTTAAGATTTAAGATTTTCACTTCCAGCACAAAGTTAAAACTTCATGTTAGCGGAGTTAAAACTTTACTTTAGTAGCACACTAACACACTGAGAGCTGCCAAATAAGGCAAGTGTTCGAAATGCGTGTTTGGATTAGGTAGCTCAGTCTCTATGGCCTTGAGGTAGCTCGGCTGGCTGGTAGCTCGCGTAATAAATGTTTGTTTTGTATTTGTATGTTTCGTCCAGTTATCTTTTATCTGTTTCCTGCTAACTTGAATTCTAGAATAATTATTTCACATTAAAACCTATTCATTACTACCTGAAACAGACTTATTCTTATTCTTATCTTCCAGTGGAAGTAATCCAGTCCATCATTCTAAGTCACCCACCTAAATCAAAGTGACTTGTTAGTCATCTTAATTTATAGGTTAGGTACTTATCAGTTGCGGATCCAGGATTTGGTCAAGGAGGGAGCCATGTAGCAAAGTGGGCCCCCAGGCCTTGGTGGCCCCTCAGGCCTTGGTGCCCCCCCCCCCCCCTGCTCAGTCAGGCCTTGGTGGCCCCCCTCAAGCCTTGGTGGGCCTGTTTGACCTTGAAGACAAATGTAGGCCAGAATAGACCTGTTTAGTTCCAAATATGCCTTCCACATGCCAAAACAGACCTCTACAAATCAGAATTGGCACTCTTCAAGCCAGAATGGGCCCTCTGGAGGTCAGAGTGGTCCCTCTAGAAGTCAGACTGGGCTCTGGAGGTCAGAGTGGGCACATTTACTTGCAAGTTGTTTGAAAATGGAATGGGATTCGTTTTGAGTCACTTTGATTGACTATGGGCCTTCTTGGGCTACTGAGCCCCTTCATGGCTCAAGGGGGGCGGAGGGCATGCCCCCCTCTGGATCCGCCACTGGTACCTATTGACAATAGCTGGAATGGTCTGGTCATAAGCTTTTAATTGCAAGAGTGGATGATACTTGCTGCAGTGCCCATGCTATTGCTTTTGCTCTATTGCTATCATATTCACTTCTACTAGCAAAATCAATCTATTTGGCACTCCTTCCTATCCCACCCCTCCATCACTTATCATAAATCTACAGTAAAGTCAGAAAATTGTGAATTGTAATGGGTGGTTCCATGCAGCTAAGATTCTGCACAACAAAAGCAAACATCTGTGCAGGCACCACATAACCTCCCCAATTGAGGTATCCTAAATAAATAACAAATAATGAAACATTTGTTTCACACCTTGAAATAGTGCCAATGGCCAATATATTTGATATATCAAGAAATTTGTTTTATTGTTCAGCTTTACAACTCAAGAAGGCCATGTTAAAACAGGGATATTATCAATGTTTGTGCATTTGGTGAACTATATCCATATGATGAAGGCATAGCAAATATGTCAATCATCATAATAGTTATCATATTGGTATCAGTGAGTGTCTAGAAAGTGTATCATTGTTTTGCCCTTCACAGTGATTCATATTGTTTGATATTCCTTTCTCTGTTTCAGCAGCCCCTGCTTCAATTGCAATGACCATGGCTCCAGAGATTCAGGAATATTACAAATATCTACTGGGTGAGGTAAATGTTCCACCAGGTCCTATTGTACTGCCTGAGAGCTTCACTGCTACAGCTTTGGCAAAGGTAAGTAGTCACTTGCTGGTGCTCTTACATTATTATCTCCATGTCAGCTTTTATTCAATTTACCTCATAAGTCTGCTGTTTGAGAAACTGTGTGTGTTGATATTGCCTGTTCTTCAAGAGATCTCAGCTAAGTGTGACTACCACTATTTTCAGATAATTCACCAGACTCTAGTGAAGAAAGCTTCACTGCTGGAAGATGTGCAACACGTCCAGATCCTGTACAGCGCCTGGGCCATCCTCAATGACTCGTTCATCCCCATCGATGCCTACTGCACGTCCACGCAGACCGACCCGCCGGCGGTCGGACCCTCGCTGGACTCCTCCACACAGACTGCAGCGCCCGCCACCACCCGGGACTGGGCCGCCCAGACGGCCGACCCGCCGCTGCTGCGGTCCGTTGTCTCTCAGACCACGGCTCTGGCCGGTCCGCAGACGCAGGACAGCGTCTCTCAGACAGACGGCCGGCCGGCACCGAGCAGCTGCACGGACCAGGCGGCACAGACTGACACCGCCCCGGCGTCGCTGCCGGACGGCACGGACACGGCCGTGCAGACGGATGCTGTGAAGCTCCGCACCAAGTGGACACAGATGCGGCGCCGGACGGCGTGTGCGACCGGCAGCCAGACGGACCCATCGCCACCGCCGCCGCCGCCTTCGTCACTGCCCCCTCCGCCGCCTGCGCCGCTGGTGGCGAGCCGTCCCGTCAAAACCCAGACAACGGCGGCGGCGCGTCGCGCGGTGGAGACGCAGACGCTGTTGCCCCAGGCGCTGGCCGGACGGCGCGCGGTCGGCACCCAAACGCCGCACCTCAGGCCGCCCTGGGTGGTGCGGCTGGTGCGGGGCGCGCCGCCGCCGCCAGCCGAGCGGCCTCCCGACCCGCGTCGCTTCCACGGGCGGCGCCTGCTGCGGCGCGGCCACGACGCCGCACCACCTGCGATTCCGCTCACCGCCTCCGCCGCCGGCGTCTCCGCCGGGTCGCCCTCGGCAACACTGCCCACCGATCCGCGCCTCATCGTGAGTTGGGCCGTGGGCTTAAGCAGTGTTGTTTAGCTGGTATGATGGTGATAGGTTGGACTGTCGGCGATTGTTTTTGCTAGCGTTGGTCGGATTCGGCGGAATCCTTGCGTGACGCTCTGCACGGAAAAGCCGGCTTATTTACGGTGTTATATAAAAAAATGGTTTCCGTGTTGTCAAAATAGTTTATTATCTACATGATCATGAGCTCAAACTATTGCATCATTATCCTGTACTAGTTTACCTGGTTTTGCAATCGTTCAGCTGACCAGCAACGGCTGATTGATATATGCTTTGCTTTCATGTGTTGCTCTGCTATGGTTAATACCTTCCGGAAACAAATGGCAACAACTCTCTCTCTCTCTCTGAGGCGAACAGTATGCGCCAGTGTGCTGTGCCGGTGTGTGCCATACTGTTATCTGTGTCCAGGCTTCTGTGATGACCAACGGCTGACGGTCGTGTCTGCTCTGTTCGTCAGGTCGGCCCGGAGCCGGGAGAGCACGGCGGGCGCAGGCGGAACCGCGTCGAGTCGGACTCTGACAGTATCGCGTCTCCGGCCGGGCAGAGTGGCCGCCGCTCCCGCTCCGGGTCATCTAGTGGGGAGCCGGACCCGGCTCTGACCCCGGCCCCGGCCCCGGCCCCGGCCCCGGCCCCGGCCCCGGCCTCGACCCCGGCCCCGGCCCCGACACTGTCCTGGACCCCGGTCCCAGCCCCGGCCCCGACTGCGGTTCCGGCCCCAGCAACGACCCCGGTCCCGGTCCCAGCCCCGGCCCCAGCCCCGACCCCGGTCCCGGCCCCAGCCCCGACCCCGGTCCCGGCCCCGACACTGTCCTGGACCCCGATATCGGCGGAGCCGGCGGGCACAGCGTCGCGCCTTTTGGCTCGTCTAGCCCCGGCCGCCCCGGCCGCCCCGGCCGCCAGCTGGGCGCCACTACATCTGGGCTGCCCGGCCCGGTTCACAGCGGAAGAACCAGGTCCGTGACGGTGGTTCCCGGTGGTTAGAACGGTCTGAATTCACAGAGTGGGTGGCTTTCTCGCGTCAATTGACACGTCGCCCGCGTCACCAGACGGAAGCATGCGCAGGCTGATTTTTGCTGGTTGATGGAATTCCTGGTGGAAAATGAGGTCCAGTGGTGCTGCTTTACCCACATTTTCCCTGTTTAATGTTAATTTGACATTGCCAATTAAAACTACTGCGAATAGTGGATCAGTTTTACCTCATTATGACGTATTTTCCTTAAGAAGATACTTGGGTGGAATATTCTTGCAAATCTGTATCTTTTGCGGTCTCGTAATGGCGTCATGAGTATTCTATGTGCTGAATTATCTTTAAAGGTAGATTTTCGCTTAAATGCAAGCATTGCTGGGGCATTCCAGGACATTTCGACAAACTACACGAAATCACCCTCATCTCTCACTTTTTGTTCAAAATTGGTCTATAAGGTTATACAGTGCCGCTGGTCCTGAATTCAGCTGTGGTAATATTAACTGGATCTAACCCCAGGTTCTCGAGTTTAGCCTCGGGCATTTTTGCAAGGTCACGCTGCAGAGGTATTTTTGTAGGCCGAAATAGTGAATTTTACTTAAAGGGAGATAATCACCTTTTTCCACAAAACAATGGAGTTAGCACCTGCAATCGATATACGAGGCCAAAATATGATGTAAATTCATCACATTTTGCATATAAACATTCCTACCGAAAGATATTGGCAGTTTTCTACTGATAAGCGATCCACGCTTATATCGGTCGGTACTCAGCAAGTACTTTCTATCTTTTGCGAATATGTGCCAAAATTTTATGAACAATCAATAATCATTTGAAAAAAGTGCATTGACATCGGCAGTTTAGCTTGGCACCGGCCGGCCGGTGCCAAGCAAAACTACGGCTACCTATTTAGTGTCGGCGATTTATTTACAAGTGCCCATTCAACAACGTTGAACAGATTGATGCAAAAGCGCCAGATGTTGCGCTTTCCAATAGTGGGAGGGAAAATACCGATCACTAATTTTCCCAAACTTCCAACTTTGAGTTGGGGAATAATTTGATTTAATTCTTAAATTTAGATCGCAACATTTTAATACCATAACGGTAGCCAAATAAGTTGTTGCTAACAAAATCAAAAGGTGAGTATCTCCCTTTAACCAAATGTCAAAAGACATACAGCTAAATTAACAATAAAACGGAGATTCTATTTCTGGGCTTTGTTGCGTGACCTTGAATGACCTTGACCCCGCGACCTCGTGAACTTTTTTCGTTCACCTCGTGTGACCCCGGGTACACCTCTGATTTCAATTTTTCACTTCGCAAAATACTTGTCTATATATTGCCTAACAACGCAAAAAAAGGTGCGTTTTCCTCTAATTTCCATATTTTCCATCGATGTATTTACGTGCATGTTTTCGAATTACCACCAAGAGCGAGGGGTAACGGGCGGGTATCTCAGCTACCATTGCAGCTACAGCAGTGGCGGATCCAGGGGGGGTAGGGGCTGAAGCCCCCTGCCTTAGAAAACGGCGTCCTCGGGCACCGCGGCGCCGTTCTTGCAAAGGATTTGTCGGCGCCGAAGGCGCCGTAGCGTTCTCGGGAGGCCGCCAGGGCGCCTTTGTGTCTAACAACAGCGTCGTAGCACTCTTGAAAGGCACCCTGGCACCCTCAGAAGACATCTTTCCGCCCTCACAACGCATTATGCCGCCCTCAGAACGCATTATGTCGCCCTTGGAAAGCATCATGCCGCCCTCGGAAAACATCGTGGCGCCCTCGGAAGACATTTTGCCGCCCTCAGAGTGCATTATACCGCCTTCAGAAGATGTCTTGTCGCCCTCTGAAGGCATCTTCAGAGCACATTATGCCGCCCTCAGAGCGCAATATGCGCCCTTGGAAGGCATCATGCCGCCCTCGGAAGGCATCATGCCGCCCTCGGAAGACATCTTGCCACCCTCGGAAGGCATTTTGTCGCCCTCGGAGCTTATTATGCCGCCCTCGGAAGCATCATGCCGTCCTCGGAAAACATCTTGCCACCCTCGGAAGACATTTTGACGCCCTCGGAAGATGTCTTGTGGCCCTCGGAAGGCATCTTGCCGCCCTCAGAGCACATTATGCTGCCCTCAGAGTGCAATATACTGCCCTCGGAAGGCACCCTGCTGCCCTCAGAGCGCATTATGCCGCTCTTGGAAGGCATCATGCCGCCTTCGGAGACATATTGCCGCCCTCGGAAGGCATCTTGCCGCCCTCAGAGCACATTTTGCCGACCTCGGAAGGCATGCCGCCCTCAGAGTGCATTATGCCGCCCTCGGAAAGCATCATGTAGCCCTCGGAAAACATCTTGCCGCCCTCGGAAGACATTTTGCCGCCCTCAGAGCGCATTATGCCGCCCTCAGAGCGCATTATGCCGCCCTCGGAAAGCATCTTGCCGCCCTCGGAAGACATTTTGCCGCCCTCAGAGTGCATTGTTATGCAGAGCTGGCACCAGCGGATCCGACCAGCAACAAGCGTTGCTTAGCTGGGAGGGTTCGCCTTGGTTCCAGCATTGACACACGCCGAACTTGACCAGAACTTGCCCCTCCACTTGAATGACTGAACACCCTTTACTAACACCGGGAATGCATGGGAACGTGTGAGTGTAGCATCCGGGGACGTAGTTGGGGGGGGGGGGGGGAGGGGGGAGTTATCTGCTGCTTTCAGCAATGACTACTCTTATATGACCACGTCTAACACCAAGCCTGCCTTCTTTATGTTTTGTTTCCATTTCCTAGCTGGGAGTGTCGCGACATTGTCTCTTTTGTTCTCTGGTGTTAACGTGGGGTGTTGTGCGTCGTTGGGATCGAGGGTGGGGGCACTCCTGGTCATCTCTCATGGGTGGCGGTCTAGAAAAAAAATATGCCGCCTTCGGAGTTCGGAAGACGTCTTTCCACCCTCAGAAGGCGTCTTGCTACCCTCGGAAGGTATCATACCGCCCCCAAATGGCGCCTTGCCGGTCCGAAAGCGATGCAGTGTCCCGGCGCACTCAGAATGATGGCACCTCGCGCCTTCAGCTTCCCTCCGACGGCGACCGGGCACCCGAGACCTTCGAAACTAATAACTCGCTTTTGCCCCCCTCTCCCCACCCCCGATAGCGTCCTGGATGGCGTCTACGAAGAGGCCTGGACCCCCATGAAATAACCGTGACACTTTTTTTAATATGCCTGGCGAGACGTTGAAAGTGCTGACGTATTGTACCTTTCACACTCGGGGCGCATACAAATAGTTTGGATGAATGTCCAATGTCCATGATGTCCACAGCTCCACAGAAACGTTTTCAGCGTCGGCCACCGATTTGTACACGGTTTGGTCCCAAGGACTAACGTCAAAACGAACCTTCTGCTTTAAAAAATCAGGTCCATTTTGACCTTACTGGTCTTCTTCAAGATCAAATTCAAGGTCAAACGACGGGGAACGCTGTAGCGCCCAAAGTTACCGTCCGATCGCGACAAATTGGTCTCAAACGATTCCTTGGGCCCAGTTCCAAGATGACAAGAATGTTCAGAGTTGTGCCCAGTGAACTTCAAGGTCAAGCCCCATGACCTTTAATGTCAAATTCAGGGTCAAAGGACGGATTTTGTACCCATCCTTTCCATTTCCAGAATGACAAGCATTCTTAGAGTTGTGCCCCGTGACCTTCAAGTTAACGCCAAAAGTTGGGCGCTACGGCGTTCCCCGTCCTTTGACCTTGAAGGTCACGGGGAACAAATTTACTCTAAGAATATTTGTCATCCTAGAAATGGGCACGGGGCATCGCTTGAGACCATTTGTGTTGCAATCGGACGCAAACTTCAGGCACTACAGCGTCCCCCGTCCCTTGACATTGAATTTGACTTTGAAGGACAACACATTGCACTCTGCCGCCCTCAGAGTGCAATGTGCCGCCTTCGGAGTTTGGAAGACGTCTTGCCACCTTCGGAAAGCATCTCTTGCTACCCTCGGAAGGTATCATACCGCCCCCGAATGGCGCCTTGCCGGTCCGAAAGCGATGCGGTACTCCGGTGCACTCAGAATGGTGGCACCCTGACGCCTTCAGCTTCCCTCCGACGGCGACCGGGCATCCGTGACCTTCGAAACCAATAACACGCTTTTGCCCCCTCCCCACACTCCCGATAGTGTCCTGAATGGCGCCTACGAAGAGGCCTGGACCCCCATGAAATAACCGTGACACTTTTTTAAATATGCCTGGCGAGACGTTGAAGGTGCTGACGTATTGTACCTTTCACACTCGGGGCGCATACAAATAGTTTGGATGAATGTCCAATGTCCATGATGTCCACAGCTCCACAGAAACGTTTTCAGCGTCGGCCACCGATTTGTACACGGTTTGGTCCTAAGGACTAACGTCAAAACGAACCTTCTGCTTTAAAAAATCAGGTCCATTTTGACCTTAAAGGAAATAGTTCACCTTCGGAAAAAAATCAGAACACGATTTTATTATATTTTTTAATACAGTTTATTTTTGTCTTTTCAAAAATGATCCTACATCCCGCCAATTCAGGACAGAAGGTAGTAAATTATTAATGTTATGGTGTGCGTTATTGGTCTGCGCATCTCCCTGGCTGTGCTGGCACTTTCAGACGGTACGGTATATCATATATGCGCCGCATTCCTTCGCCAAAAAGTCAAATATCTTCGACTGGAGAGTCTTTTCAGCCAAGAAAAGTTGCAGATAGGGATTTCTCAACACGGGCTACAAAACTGCTATTTCCGTTCAAAACCCCATGTTGAAGGTGAACTATTCCCTTTAATGGTCTCCTGCAAGATCAAATTCAAGGTTAAACGACGGGGAACGCTGTAGCGCCCAAAGTTACCGTCCGATCGCGAAAAAATGGTCTCAAACGATTCCTCGTGCCCAGTTCCAGGATGACAAGAGTTTTCAGAGTTGTGCCCTGCGACCTTCAAAGTCAATCCCCGTGACCTTCAATGTCAAATTCAGGGTCAATGAACGGAGAACGCTGTAGCGCCCAAAGTTACCGATTCAAATTCAGGGTCAAAGGACGGGGAACGCTGTAGTGCCCAAAGTTGCCGCCCAATCGCGACAAAAATGACCGAAAACGATTCCCCGTGCCCAGTTCCAGGAGGACAAGCATTTTCAGAGTTGTGCCCCGTGACCTTCAAGGCCAAATTCAAGGTCAAAGGACGGATAACGCTGTAGTAAGTTACCTTCCGATCGCGACACAAGTGGTCTCAAACAATTCCTCGTGCCCATTTCCAGGATTACAAGTATGCTTGGAGTTGAGCCCGTGACCTTCAAGGTCAAATGACGGGGAACGCTGTAGCGCCCAAAGTTACCGTCCGATCGCGACAAATTGGTCTCAAACGATTCCTCGTGCCCAGTTCCAAGATGACAGGAATGTTCAGAGTTGTGCCCCGTGACATTCAAGGTCAAGCCCCGTGACCTGCAATGCAAACTTCAGGGTCAAAGGACGGGGAACGCTGTAGCGCCCGAAGTTACCGTACAATCGCGACACAAATGGTCTCAAACGATTCCCCGGCCCATTTACAGAATGACTAGCATTCTTAGAGTTGTGTCCCGTGACCTTCAAGTTAGCGCCCAACGTTGGGCGCTACAGCGTTCCCCGTCCTTTGACCTCGAAGGTCGCGGGGAACAGCTCTAAGAATGCTTGTCATCCTGGAAATGGGCACGGGCATCGTTTTAAACCATTTGTGTTGCAATCGGACGCAGACTTTGGGCGCTACAGCGTCCCCCGTCCTTCGACATTGAATTTGACCTTTGAAGAGACCTGTAAGGTCTCAAAATGGACCTGATTTTGGGAAACAGGATGTTCGATTTGACCTTGAGACCAAATGTCGTAAAAATCGGTGACCGACGCTGAAAACGTTGTATTGTCCTCTTCGATTGGCGCGACCCAATAAGAACGACTCAACTGTCGAACACGAGATTTTGCTCCTTGTGTATCCACGTATGCAGCTTAGTTTCCCGATGTTGCGACAATATTTGTGTTTTGCTTCTCCGGGCTACATGTAGTTAGCCCGGAGAAGAAGCAAAATCATGTGAATTTTGTGAACCTACGTATACGTAGATCCGCAGTCAGACCTTCCGATCATGCCACCAGACTTTCAAAAGGGTCCCGCGCCCCGCTGGGGTATTCAGCCGAACGCTCCCCGCTGGGGTGGGGGCAGATTCTGCCCCCTCGTTATCCTCCGAACCAATAACCGCAGCGAGACGCGCAAGGGGGCAATCGAAAGCTCTCAATGAGACGCATGTAAAGCATACGTGAAATGTTCAAAATAAGGTCACATGTTAGGTCACGGTCAGGTGAAATGTCAAAATCGAGGTATTTTGGTTGATTTGCTATACTTTCCATTTAAAGCCTTATATTGCGACTATTATCGCACGAAGTGCTCCCAGAGGCATAATACATCTTCCGCATAAGGGACATTGAGATTCTAAGCAAAGGCTATGTATGGGCTGGTCAGAAAATATCACTTTTGGCAAAAAGTCTATGATAGTCACGCGTCACATGTTTTATGGGTTATTTTACACGTATAATTTGATAGTAGTAGCCATGTTCACACCCTGACCCCATACAATGGCCCTTAGGTGAAGTTCAGGTGAAGGTCAGGTTGCATAAGGTCAAAATGTGAAATTGATTAATATAAATAAAAAACTTTTTTTTCTAGACCAGTTTTGTCTAATAAATACCAGTGGCATTTATTTGCCTGTATCTGGTAATTAAAAGCCATACAATGAAAAAATAAAAATAATAAGTCATGAGTTAATCATACTTGGGAGCCATAAGTCAGTCAAAAATACAGATTTTACTTTGAAATTTGGTGTGGGTATCGTTCATACTTGGTTATTAAATATATATTCCGATTTTTATAATATCTTTGAAAATTTAAATTTTGTTGAATTTTTCCTGAACAAATCATTTTTGGGGGGGGTAAAAAAAACTAACAAAATTGCAAATCCGAGATAGCCATTTTGAAGAGAATGCCATTTTCTTTCATTTGACGTTTTTTATTTGCAATTTCCTTTACAATTCGATTTTCTACTGTTTTTAAAACATTTGTCGTTTTTCCACCAAAAAAGGCATGACCTGACGTCACTAAAACGTCATTATCTCCCAAACTCTTCACCAATTGTAATGACATGTTGAGATAAGACGTAGAATGGATGCAACATAAGGTGCTGGACGTTTCACGTCGATACCTATCATAGTTTCCAAGTTATTGAGAAAATCAATCCGGGAGGGGGCAGATTCTGCCCCCCCCCCCCCCCCCCCCACGGCGCGGGAATAGGAAGAGGCATATTTGACCCGTTTAATTTACATATTGGCGCCCCTTTGGACCATGCCGCCCCTGTCACCGAGGAAGTATGCCGCCCTCGGGCCTGAAGCCCCTAGCATAAGAAAATCCTGGATCCGCCACTGAGCTACAGGCCCATTTTTGGTATACACACTGTCAGGGTGACGAGTAACACCACGCAGCCATCCGGCGTGGTCCAAAACGGATAGAATGGTGAAGACCCCGCCCAAATCGGTCCCATAGGTTCGGAGCCTACGATTTTTGGCGGTTTTGATCCAATTTAGTCACCTTAGATTGGACCAAAGTGGATACAACTCTAAACGACACCGTTTTGGACCAAGTCGGATCGAATGGTGAAGACCCCGTCCAAATCGGTCCCATAGGTTCGGAGCATGACGTCTGTAATTATTTTGGTTGCGGTTTTGGTCCAATTTGGTCCACTTAGATTGGACCAAAGTGGATAAAACTCAAGACGGCACCATTTTGGACCACGTCGGATCGAATGGTGAAGACTCCGCCAAAATAGGTACCATAGGTTCGGAGCATGACGTCTGCAACGATTTTTTTGTGCGGTTTTGGTCCACTTAGATTGGGCCAAAGTGGATACAACTCACAACGGCACCGTTTTGGACCACGCCGGATCGAAAGGTGAAGATCCCGCCCAAATCGGTCACATAGGTTCGGACCATGACGTCATCTGCAACGATTTTTGGTGGTTTTGGTCCAATTTGGTCCACTTAGATTAGAACAAAGTGGATAAAACTGAAACGATACCGTTTTTTACCACGCCGGATCGAATGGTAAAGAGCCCAAATCGGTCCCATAGGTTCGGATTTCGTAGCATGACGTCGGCAACGATTTTTGGCGGTTTTGGTCCAATTTGGTCCACTTAGATTGGACCAAAGTGGATAAAACTAAGAACGGCACCGTTTTGGACTACGTCGGATTGAATGGTGAAGACCCAGCCCAAATCGGTTCCATAGGTTCGCAGATATCCGCCCGTTACCCCTCCCCTTCGAGGTAATTCGAAAACACGAACGTATATCGACGGAAAATAT
The DNA here is from genome assembly GCA_036785665.1 of Chirona hameri. Classification (NCBI taxonomy): domain Eukaryota; kingdom Metazoa; phylum Arthropoda; class Thecostraca; order Balanomorpha; family Balanidae; genus Chirona; species Chirona hameri. Next base: position 245,450 of record JAXIVJ010000354.1, on the reverse strand, counting down.
GGAAATTACAGGGAAAACGCACCGTTTTTTATTTGTTACGTTCTTGGGCAATATATTGACAAGTATTTTGCGAAGTGAAAAATTGAAATCAGATGTGTACCCGGGGCCACACGAGGTGAACGAAAAAAGGTCACAAGGTCACGGTGGCAGTCATTCAAATTCACGCAACAAAGTCTAGAGGTAGAATCTATGTTTCATTGCGAATTCAGACATATAATTTTGTTTGACAAATGCGTTATTTTGGCCACCAAAAATACCTCTGGCAGCGTGATCTTGCAAAAATGCCCGAGGCTATAACTCGAAAACCTGCGGTCAGATCGAGCTAATATTGTCACAGCTGAATTTAGGACCCAAGATAACCCTATAGGCCAATTTTGAGCAAAAAGTGAGATGAGTGTGTAATTTGTGGAACAAATTGTCGTAATGTCGTGGAACGCCCCTGACTGTTACTGCTCAGCTCCATCAAGACACTTGTTCCTCGAATACTTTGCGACGTTGCAATGTTTACAATAGTATTTACAAACTCAACGCGAATGGTGTCCGTTGGTGGATAGTTTTAACGTCTGTCACCGAATGTTTGGCGGCTATTTGTAGTGCATTACCTGATAGTGCTGATTGTCGTCAAACATGTCTATCAATCTGTTTGTATTCCCACTTTGCTCGAGCTGCTTTTAGCGACTCTGCCGACACTGTTATGTCAAAAATGGACGCCTGTCCCCATCTCTGATGCCGCCTGTCGTTTATTCCCGTCAGATGACCAACAGGTGCCGCCGAGCCTGAACACCAGCCTGACGGACCTGAGCACCAATCTGACGGACCTGAACACCAGGCTGACGACGCTGCTAGACCCCAATCTGACGGACCTGAACACCAGTCTGACGGCGCTGCTGGACACCGGTCACAGTTTCCTGTCCGCTCCGCCGCCGGAGCTTCTCGGCGATAGTGGCGCCGCCATGCGCCCCGACGCCAGCGCCGCCACGCGGCCGGCCGTCGACAACAACTCAAGTTCCGACATGGATCTGGAGGACGACTGAGAAATGCAGAGGTGTCACGGCTGACCTAGAAAGGTCGGTTCGGTCGGAGAAACTTGCGTTATTTGAGTTGTGTTTTATTACTCAAGGATAACTTTACTGGTACAATCAGGCGCCGCGGTAAAACGGTGTTGCTCAGGGTCAGTAGTATTTGACTGCAACATCGCGGTCTTGGGTATGATGTGTCAGTGGAGGTTTTTGTAAGATAGGGAGATATACGTGTGCAGTGGTTGTGATTACATAGTTTCCTACAGTTGCTTTCATAATTAGCTGTCACCCAGAGCTGTCGTTTTTATCATTCATTGTTGTGTATGCGCTTAGAAGCAAACATTTCGTAATAAACTTGCTGCGGCATGGTGTAGGCTATTATTACACCGGTACAGATACAAAACTACTTATATACACACATCTTCACAACATTTAGCCACCTTTAGACAAGGCATGTATTATTTTGGACATTTCAAATGGGGAGACATTTAGCAATCCCTTGAAGCAAGCGTGTCCAGGTGTGCGAAGCTGCCGCTCGGCCTGTTACCGGCTGTTGGATATTATTCAGTTGGTTTGACATCGAGTTCACTTCAGTACTTCAATGGGGATAATTTGACAGACTTCTGAGAAGTTGCCCAGTAGATTGGATGCACACTTAGCATGTAAACACTCGGCAATTTCAGACTGCTGGCCTCCATTTTCCGGACTTGCAACCCATTGTTTGTCAAAAGCGCGGCAGCACAGTGGGTCTCGCGGTTGAATGGCTTCATTCAACTATGAACTTCACGACCTAGATGGGCTGTCTGTTCTGAATTGACTGTCCAATCAGCAGGCACGCGGCACAGGCCGCCCCTGCTGCGGCGGTTACAGCCGACCCTGCTGCGGCGGTCACAGGCCGCCCCTGCTGCGACGGTTACAGGCCGCCCCTGCTGCGGCGGTTACAGGCCGACCCTGCTGCGGCGGTTACAGGCCGCCCCTGCTGCGGCGGTTACAGGCGCCCCTGCTGCGGCGGTTACAGGCCGACCCTGCTGCGGCGGTTACAGGCCGCCCCTGCTGCGGCGGTTACAGGCGCCCCTGCTGCGGTGGTTACAGGCCGCCCCTGCTGCGGCGGTTACAGGCCGCCCCTGGTGGCGCCCCTGCTGCGGCGGTCACAGGCCGCCCCTGCTGCGGCGGTTACAGGCGCCCCTGCTGCGGTGGTTACAGGCCGCCCCTGGTGGCGCCCCTGCTGCGGCGGTCACAGGCCGCCCCTGCTGCGGCGGTTACAGGCCGCCCCTGCTGCGGCGGTTACAGGCCGCCCCTGCTGCGGCGGTTATAGGCGCCCCTGCTGCGGCGGTTACAGGCCGCCCCTGCTGCGGCGGTTACAGGCGCCCCTGCTGCGGCGGTTACAGGCCGACCCTGCTGCGGCGGTTACAGGCCGCCCCTGGTGGCGCCCCTGCTGCGGCGGTCACAGGCCGCCCCTGCTGCGGCGGTTACAGGCCGCCCCTGCTGCGGCGGTTACAGGCCGCCCCTGCTGCGGCGGTTATAGGCGCCCCTGCTGCGGCGGTTACAGGCCGCCCCTGCTGCGGCGGTTACAGGCCGCCCCTGCTGCGGCGGTTACAGGCCGCCCCTGCTGCGGTGGTTACAGGCGTCCCTCCTGGCGCCCCTGCTGCGGCGGTTACAGGCGCCCCTGCTGCGGCGGTTACAGGCCGCCCCTGCTGCGGTGGTTACAGGCGTCCCTCCTGGCGCCCCTGCTGCGGCGGTTACAGGCCGCCCCTGCTGCGGCGGTTACAGGCGCCCCTGCTGCGGCGGTTACAGGCGCCCCTGCTGCGGCGGTTACAGGCCGCCCCTGCTGCGGTGGTTACAGGCGCCCCTCCTGGCGCCCCTGCTGCGGCGGTTACAGGCCGCCCCTGCTGCGGTGGTTACAGGCGTCCCTCCTGGCGCCCCTGCTGCGGCGGTTACAGGCGCCCCTCCTGGCGCCCCTGCTGCGGCGGTTACAGGCCGCCCCTGCTGCGGTGGTTACAGGCGCCCCTCCTGGCGCCCCTGCTGCGGCGGTTACAGGCGCCCCTGCTGCGGCGGCTACAGGCCGCCCCTGCTGCGGCGGTTACAGGCGCCCCTGCTGCGGCGGTTACAGGCCGCCCCTGCTGCGGCGGTTACAGGCGCCCCTGCTGCGGCGGTTACAGGCGCCCCTGCTGCGGCGGCTACAGGCCGCCCCTGCTGCGGTGGTTACAGGCGCCCCTGCTGCGGCGGTTACAGGCGCCCCTGCTGCGGCGGTTACAGGCGCCCCTGCTGCGGCGGTTACAGGCCGCCCCTGCTGCGGTGGTTACAGGCGCCCCTCCTGGCGCCCCTGCTGCGGCGGTTACAGGCGCCCCTGCTGCGGCGGTTACAGGCCGCCCCTGCTGCGGTGGTTACAGGCGCCCCTGCTGCGGCGGTTACAGGCCGCCCCTGCTGCGGCGGTTACAGGCGCCCCTGCTGCGGCGGTTACAGGCCGCCCCTGCTGCGGCGGGTACAGCCGACCCTGCTGCGGTGGTTACAGGCGCCCCTCCTGGCGCCCCTGCTGCGGCGGTTATAGGCTGTCTGTGACTGGTTGCTGGTGGGTGGTATGCTGGCAGAAATAGCTGACGTGTCGGAGCTGCCAGGTTGTTAAAGCCGGTCACTGTGGGTACTGAGTGCACTAGCGCCGCGGTGAATGACCGTGATGCCAAGTCTATCCGGAGTATTTTGCCAAACAGATCCGTAACCAGGCCGACGGCGGGTGCTGTAAACTAAGGAGATGAAGTATAGTGTTACAATTACAATATTAGCTGAACTTCATATGTTAAGAGATAAGCTCTGCAAAGTATGAGGTAAGTTCATTGGAGATCCGAGAGAGGAAAAGGACTTCAAACTACTTTCAGTGCGATCTTACCAACGTAGACAATGCACCATCCAACTTGTTTTAGCTTTGGAAGACTAGCTAAATTAAAAGCAATAACTCCAAAAGGAGCAAGGATATGGAGGGCCTACCTTGACCTGAAGATGTTTGCTTCTGTTCCGCGCCAAAGATTGTTAAGCCTTATCACAGACATTGGAAGAGCCCATTTGACTCGCCCACGGTTTTCCTCGGTTAGCTCCTCTGTTTTTCGACCCATTTTTAGATTGGAAGACGTCCGTCAGCCCGGACTTCAACGGTACGTCGAATGATGTGAAGAATAATACATTCCGACTAAAACTAATATGTGTTTAGGCCCTGCAAAGTCGACTCGCTGCTGCTTACGGCCAGTGTCCTCCACCGAGGCCCGCCGGCACGCGTGTTGTGTGACGACAAATTAGCCTAAGAGCATTACATGAGAAAAAGCACCCAAATAATACTGCTAGCCATGTCAGCGACGTATATGGTTGGACGCGTGATCATTTATCGGTCGTGCTGTCGGCCAACTCTGTGTCGTGTTTCCTTGCTCATTTATCGGTCGTACTGTCGGCCAACTCTGTGTCGTGTTTACTTGCTCATTTATCGGTCGTACTGTCGGCCAACTCTGTGTCGTGTTTCCTTGCTCATTTATCGGTCGTACTGTCGGCCAACTCTGTGTCGTGTTTCCTTGCTCATTTATCGGTCGTGCTGTCGGCCAACTCTGTGTCGTGTTTCCTTGATCATTTATCGGTCGTGCTGTCGGCCAACTCTGTGTCGTGTTTCCTTGATCATTTATCGGTCGTGCTGTCGGCCAACTCTGTGTCGTGTTTCCTTGCTCATTTATCGGTCGTACTGTCGGCCAACTCTGTGTCGTGTTTCCTTGCTCATTTATCGGTCGTGCTGTCGGCCAACTCTGTGTCGTGTTTCCTTGCTCATTTATCGGTCGTGCTGTCGGCCAACTCTGTGTCGTGTTTCCTTGCTCATTTATCGGTCGTGCTGTCGGCCATCTCTGTGTCGTGTTTCCTTGATCATTTATCGGTCGTGCTGTCGGCCAACTCTGTGTCGTGTTTCCTTGATCATTTATCGGTCGTGCTGTCGGCCAACTCTGTGTCGTGTTTCCTTGATCATTTATCGGTCGTGCTGTCGGCCAACTCTGTGTCGTGTTTCCTTGATCATTTATCGGTCGTGCTGTCGGCCAACTCTGTGTCGTGTTTCCTTGCTCATTTATCGGTCGTGCTGTCGGCCAACTCTGTGTCGTGTTTCCTTGCTCATTTATCGGTCGTGCTGTCGGCCAACTCTGTGTCGTGTTTCCTTGCTCATTTATCGGTCGTGCTGTCGGCCAACTCTGTGTCGTGTTTCCTTGATCATTTATCGGTCGTGCTGTCGGCCAACTCTGTGTCGTGTTTCCTTGCTCATTTATCGGTCGTGCTGTCGGCCAACTCTGTGTCGTGTTTCCTTGCTCATTTATCGGTCGTGCTGTCGGCCAACTCTGTGTCGTGTTTCCTTGATCATTTATCGGTCGTGCTGTCGGCCAACTCTGTGTCGTGTTTCCTTGATCATTTATCGGTCGTGCTGTCGGCCAACTCTGTGTCGTGTTTCCTTGCTCATTTATCGGTCGTGCTGTCGGCCAACTCTGTGTCGTGTTTCCTTGCTCATTTATCGGTCGTGCTGTCGGCCAACTCTGTGTCGTGTTTCCTTGCTCATTTATCGGTCGTGCTGTCGGCCAACTCTGTGTCGTGTTTCCTTGCTCATTTATCGGTCGTGCTGTCGGCCAACTCTGTGTCGTGTTTCCTTGATCATTTATCGGTCGTGCTGTCGGCCAACTCTGTGTCGTGTTTCCTTGCTCATTTATCGGTCGTGCTGTCGGCCAACTCTGTGTCGTGTTTCCTTGCTCATTTATCGGTCGTGCTGTCGGCCAACTCTGTGTCGTGTTTCCTTGCTCATTTATCGGTCGTGCTGTCGGCCAACTCTGTGTCGTGTTTCCTTGCTCATTTATCGGTCGTGCTGTCGGCCAACTCTGTGTCGTGTTTCCTTGCTCATTTATCGGTCGTGCTGTCGGCCAACTCTGTGTCGTGTTTCCTTGCTCATTTATCGGTCGTGCTGTCGGCCAACTCTGTGTCGTGTTTCCTTGCTCATTTATCGGTCGTGCTGTCGGCCAACTCTGTGTCGTGTTTCCTTGCTCATTTATCGGTCGTGCTGTCGGCCAACTCTGTGTCGTGTTTCCTTGCTCATTTATCGGTCGTGCTGTCGGCCAACTCTGTGTCGTGTTTCCTTGCTCATTTATCGGTCGTGCTGTCGGCCAACTCTGTGTCGTGTTTCCTTGCTCATTTATCGGTCGTGCTGTCGGCCAACTCTGTGTCGTGTTTCCTTGCTCATTTATCGGTCGTGCTGTCGGCCAACTCTGTGTCGTGTTTCCTTGCTCATTTATCGGTCGTGCTGTCGGCCAACTCTGTGTCGTGTTTCCTTGCTCATTTATCGGTCGTGCTGTCGGCCAACTCTGTGTCGTGTTTCCTTGCTCATTTATCGGTCGTGCTGTCGGCCAACTCTGTGTCGTGTTTCCTTGCTCATTTATCGGTCGTGCTGTCGGCCAACTCTGTGTCGTGTTTCCTTGCTCATTTATCGGTCGTGCTGTCGGCCAACTCTGTGTCGTGTTTCCTTGCTCATTTATCGGTCGTGCTGTCGGCCAACTCTGTGTCGTGTTTCCTTGCTCATTTATCGGTCGTGCTGTCGGCCAACTCTGTGTCGTGTTTCCTTGCTCATTTATCGGTCGTGCTGTCGGCCAACTCTGTGTCGTGTTTCCTTGCTCATTTATCGGTCGTGCTGTCGGCCAACTCTGTGTCGTGTTTCCTTGACCATTTATCGGTCGTGCTGTCGGCCAACTCTGTGTCGTGTTTCCTTGCTCATTTATCGGTCGTGCTGTCGGCCAACTCTGTGTCGTGTTTCCTTGCTCATTTATCGGTCGTGCTGTCGGCCAACTCTGTGTCGTGTTTCCTTGCTCATTTATCGGTCGTGCTGTCGGCCAACTCTGTGTCGTGTTTCCTTGCTCATTTATCGGTCGTGCTGTCGGCCAACTCTGTGTCGTGTTTCCTTGCTCATTTATCGGTCGTGCTGTCGGCCAACTCTGTGTCGTGTTTCCTTGCTCATTTATCGGTCGTGCTGTCGGCCAACTCTGTGTCGTGTTTCCTTGCTCATTTATCGGTCGTGCTGTCGGCCAACTCTGTGTCGTGTTTCCTTGCTCATTTATCGGTCGTGCTGTCGGCCAACTCTGTGTCGTGTTTCCTTGCTCATTTATCGGTCGTGCTGTCGGCCAACTCTGTGTCGTGTTTCCTTGCTCATTTATCGGTCGTGCTGTCGGCCAACTCTGTGTCGTGTTTCCTTGCTCATTTATCGGTCGTGCTGTCGGTCAACTCTGTGTCGTGTTTCCTTGCTCATTTATCGGTCGTGCTGTCGGCCAACTCTGTGTCGTGTTTCCTTGCTCATTTATCGGTCGTGCTGTCGGCCAACTCTGTGTCTTGTTTCCTTGCTCATTTATCGGTCGTGCTGTCGGCCAACTCTGTGTCGTGTTTCCTTGCTCATTTATCGGTCGTGCTGTCGGCCAACTCTGTGTCGTGTTTCCTTGCTCATTTATCGGTCGTGCTGTCGGCCAACTCTGTGTCGTGTTTCCTTGCTCATTTATCGGTCGTGCTGTCGGCCAACTCTGTGTCGTGTTTCCTTGCTCATTTATCGGTCGTGCTGTCGGCCAACTCTGTGTCGTGTTTCCTTGCTTCGCTGGTCGGGACCAGTCAGTGGGTCTGCTGTTGTGGAGTTATGTTGAATGTGAGAAGGCGGTCAATATACTGTCGATTTAATCGCTTAGGCAGCGTTATTGTTGCGTTCAAATAGAACAAAACATCTGATAACAGTCTTTTATTTTGCCTCACACCAAACAACCTTTCGAACCATTTATCGTCACAGCATCAATACGAATAACAACAGGAAGAGCAGGGTTGAGACATTTGTGGGTATTCACCAAGATTCCTTTACTTAATGGTATTTACACCTCACCACTTCGAAAACATCTAAAACTCGGATAATCACTTTTTCTATCGTGAGACAGCAAACATTGTTTTTCTGGGCACCACCCGAGACGCGGAAGCACTGAGCTTGTATGATGAGCGAGTCCATCCTTCCTCGTCATATGACGAGCGTCTAACGAAGGTCTACACTAGTCCTCGTCGTCGTTTAGGACGGCACTAGAGACGAAGTCCGACTCCTTGATATCCGACTCGTCCACGATGGTTTGCTGCTCGTCCTGGGGGTCTTTGCTGCACTGTAAGAACAGAAATAGGGAGATCTTCATTTGGATGGACGTCAGAATCAGGGGATTGCCGAGAGGCGGGGTGTCATGTCGCTTGCGAGGGTTTCCTGCAAATACTCGAGCAGTAGATCATGCCAATAGTAAAGCCGCATCAGCACCTTATTGCAATTTACATTAAGTGGGTTGTTTTTACCATGCCTAATTCGACGAGTGGCGATGCTGCGCTCTATGATAAGGCATAAGCTAACGATTTTATTTGACCAAAGTTTTGTAACCATTACTTAAATGAACACAACGTTCTATGCTACACTTACACAGGCCAGTAAAACGCCTTTTTGGGCGATGACCGAGCGGGCGCGCTCTGGTAAAGCTAAAACAGGTTTGAAATATGAAACGGTACAAAAGCACACGTGGTAGTAACACAGTCCTTTTAGTCCTTTTAGTCCTCCATAAAAATTGACAGGCTTCCATGCATGCCAACATACAAATAAAGAGTTTTTACCGAGCGGGCGCGAAGCGCCCGTGAGGTTTCTCGTGACCTCGTCAACTCAGACAAATTTACATTTGACCCGGCCATACAGACGCTTTTCGGAAGCTAATAACTTTGCAACCACTCCTCCGATTGACATTGGGTTTTCACCATTGGATAGGTCCATCAAATGAATTTTGTTGTGGGTTTGGTGTGTTCTGATAGAGGTGGTACCACAGCGCGTGGCAGTTGGCACACGCGAACGTCGAAATGAACAAAACACCTTGCAAAAAATGATTCTTGATCAAAAATGGCTGTATTATTATAAGCATGAATGTATACGCTGAAGCATGTAGCGCTCAGTACGCACTCCCTTTTGGCGGATTTGAGAAAGGAGATCATGAACAATTTAATACAACTTAATTTTTATGTTGGCATGCATTGAGGCCTGGCAATTTTTCTGGAGGACTAAAATGACTGTGTTACTACCGCGTGTGCTCCCTTACCGTTTTATATTTCACATCTGTTTTAGCTTTACCAGAGCGCGCTCGCTCAGTCATCGCCCAAAAAGGCGTTGTACTGGTATTCAATTGTGCATGATCTCCTTTCTCGAATCCTCCAAAAGAGAGTACATCCTGAGCGCTGCATGCCTCAGCGTATAAAAAAGCTCAGATTAATAATGCCATTTTTGATCAAGAATGGTTATAATCATAATCATAATCATAATCATGTATTTCGGAAACATCCATACTGCATGGGTTTTCAGTATTCCACGTCAGTCACATATAAGAGGCGAACGACATACATGCTAAAACAATACACTGAATATAAAGCCATACGCTAAATAAAAGACGACGCAGCAGGTACTGGTACATTGGTACAACTGAGCTAACATCTAACATCATTCAGCCTTTTTTTAAACACTGAGAAGCTCGGTGAGCATCTGACGCGTATGGGCAGTTCGTTCCACGCTCGAGTCGCGCGACTCAGGAAGGAACGCCGCGCAAACTCAGTCCGCACACGTGGAATCTGCAGTTGTCCATCACTGGATGCTCTAGTGCTACGACTGGAGACATCAGCGCGGTGTGTGATATGCCGGCGAATTAGGTCGGGAGCATAGCTGCTGTGCAGCAGTTTGAACATGATATGGAGGTCACGTTCACATATCAGCTCCTCCACTTTGAGCCATCTGAGTTTCCTGAGTGACGCAGTCACTCGATCGCGGCGACCCAAGTCCATCACAATACGGACACCGAAATTCATGCACTTCTGCAGACGCTTCTGTTGCGTGACCGTACAGCCTCCCCAAACCGACATGCAGTACCTTATATGGGGGAAAACCAGCGCCTCTACGAGCAGCTGCCTAGTTTGGCGCGGCATACGGCGTCGTATTCTGGCTAGTCCGATCAGCACACAGTAGCATCGTCGCATGATGGTCGAAATATGTTTGTCCCAGGCCAGCGCTGCGTCCACGGTGACACCCAGAACCTTCACTGATTGAGCAGGGGTGATTTCGGAGTTTCCAAAAATAATAGAAAAGTTCGGTTCAATGTTTAAACGTCGTGATTTGAGGATCATCATTTCCGTCTTTGAAGGGTTAATCTTTAACCTGTTCTGAGTAAACCAGTTTAGTGCTATAGTCATATTGTTTTCAACGCGCTCCTTTAGGTCCGAAAGGTTTCGTGGGATGTCAGAGTCGAGGAACTGGGCGTCATCCGCGTACATCACAGTTTTACCATGCGGTACATGTTGTGGCATATCGTTCGTGAACAGCAGAAACAGCACGGGTCCCAGTATGGAGCCCTGCACTACACCGTGGGACACTGTTAGTTCTCTGCTGGAGCCACCCCTGATTGACTGGGTTCGCCCGCCGAGCCATGCACGAAACCACCTCTGATCTATCCCGTACCACCCCAGCTTCTCCAGGAGACGGCCATGCTCGACACTGTCGAACGCCTTGGAAGTGTCCGCAGTGACGAGTGACGTCACGCGTCCACTGTCAATGTTGTCAGTGACGTATGTGACAGTATCGAGCAGGGCCGCCTCGGTGGAGAGACCGGGGCGAAAACCATACTGTTCTGAGCACAGGATGTTGTGACTCATGAGATAGTCCATGAGTTGTGAGCACACAACGCGTTCACAGAGCTTTGACACGACAGGCAATATCGATATGGGCCTATAGTTGCTCGGATCATGCACGTCACCACCCTTGTGCAGAGGAACAACGATAGCGGCTCGCCATGCCGAAGGCAGCTCACAGCGCGTTATACAGCTGTTGATTACATGCAAAATGTGAGGCCCCACAACACTGAATGTCATTCGAATCATGGAGATGATAATACCGTCAGCTCCACTCGCTTTGGAGGCTCTCATGCGCTGCAGGGCCGCGGACAGCTCGGGCAGAGTCGCTGGCCGCGGGCTGAATGCTCCACTGCAGACTCGCGGCGGGCGAGGGTGGAGCGTCTCCCCGGTGTCCGACGCTGCCAGGCTGTCCGCCACGGTAGAGCCGATGGTAGCGAAATGTTGGTTTAGCCGGTCAAACCATCCTGCTTGCTGGCTTGTTGGACCGTCGGATCTCTGTTCAGATTTTTTTGACGAAACAAGGAATCGGCGGTTTTTGTTTTTGTTCATTTCGACGTTGTGCCACGCGCTGTGGTACCGCCCCTATCAGAACGCGCTATACCAAAATCAAAATTAATTTGATGGTCCTATCTAATGGTGAAAACCTGATCTCAATCGGAGCAGTGGTTGCAAAGTTATTAGTTTCCGAAAAGCGTCTATATGGCCGGTTCGGGCCGGTTCGGGGCGGGTCGGGCCGGTTCGGACCGGGTCAAATGCAAATTCGTCTATAAGTTAACGAGAAACCTCACGGGCGCGAAGCGCCCGCTCGGTAATAACGGAAGTTGCGCCCACCGAGGCATTGGTATAGCCTGTTTTGGCCGAGCCCATCACGCCACATACTGAACACATTCGTTGGTTTGTAATGTCAAACGTCGCCGGTCGAATGACCAGGGAACGTCAGTCGTCACCCGGATAGTGTCCTGTCAGTCAGAGTCCCGCCTTCAAACTGGTCAGTCGGTCAGCCAGACGTGTTCCACGCCAGACCAGCTGGGTCGCAAGTATGGCCTAGCGCCGCTATTGGGGCTCGGATACAATAGTTGAGTTGAGTTTATTTTAGTTTATTTCATTACACGTATCCCCAACGGGCCAGCCCAAGCCCTTGCCAAAGAGATTAAACCACAAGGTGTTGTGGATGAAGTCTGGAGAGTAAGACACACTTGTTTCATACGTTCATTTTGTATTTGGCCATAAATCAGAAGCAACATTTGCCCCATTATTTGCATAGCACCTCCACGATACATTTGTTTTCGCTTTTAAAATAAAAACGATTTTCTCCCGTGTGGACGAGGCTATACAGTTCAATGGCACGGATGAGTTTTTGATGAACCAAATCTGAAAGCCGAAAAAAACTCATTAAAAAAGGCGAAAACTATCCGTCGTGTATCCAGAATTCCAGACCTTTACAGTTTGTGTAGGAACATTCACCAGCAGAGCGCTATCCCTACAAATATTACAGAAAACCACTGCCCACTGGGAGGTTCAGGGGTGGCGAAGTTTAGTTCCTACTAGGTCTGGCAACTCCCTGCTGACGTCATCTCTCGGTGACGTCAGCACCATGGGCTCCGCCACCGGGGGGGGGGGGACATGTACCCCCAACTTCAAAGGTGGGGGGACAGAGTGTCTTTTGTCCCCCCCCCAACTTTGAGCACATGACACTGCCCTCAAATTTCAAGCACCTCAAACAGTACAGTGTACACACTTCAAGCACCTTCAACAGTAAGAATACAATTATCTAGGGAATAAAAAACGCGCCGCTCCGCGGCGCAATTGCAGTACACATTCAATTGTATACGGGTTAAAACAAAATTATAAATTCGCACCGTTTCGCGGCGTATTTATGTTTAGTTTATATCTTGCTACCTTTCTATATAATTGGGCAAAATAGTTCGCTTTATCACTTTTTTACCGCACTCTCTAACGCAAAAAAAAAAATAGAAGTCAGAGGAAAAAAATATATATGTCATAGATATCCATGTCGACATATCCAGGGCATAATATTCAACATTTTCGCGTAGCTCCGCGGCGCAATTCCTGTAAGAGTTCCAGGGCTTGGGCCTAAACAAAAATTGCAGTTGGTATTGCTGATTCAAAACTGGTGTCGCTGGTTCCAAAGTTGAAATGACGGACCCCTCAGTTTGCTAACTCCAGCTCCTAACAGATGGTATGACCCATGCCATACCTGCCATACTGCATTCTCCATCCTTGTAACGTGCCTTTTCATCCGTTTTGTTTGGCCCTTTCAACGCTCGGGAAGGGGCCCTTTCGAGCCCCCCCCCCCCCTGGACGAAATCCTGGCTACGGGCCTGTGTGGACTGCGGTTAATTAACAGCCATGCCACTGCAACTTAGCAGTAATGCGCATGTATAAGTCGCTCTGCTTTTTTAAAGCGGAAAGTACACTTAATAGTTCACCTTCAACATTAGTTTTAAACTGAGATAGCAGTTTTGTAGCCCGTGTTGGGAAACCACTATCTGCAAGTTTCTTGACTGAAAAGACTCTCCAGCCGAATATATTTGAGTTTTTGGTGAAGGAATACGGTGCCGGCGAAAGAATGTTGTACTGGTTCTAGACCGGGCAGAGACTATACCATCAGCCAATCAGCTTGCAGCTGGTGCTAGCAAGCGATCGCCGGCCGCCGGTTGGCACATCTCCAATGCGAGTCTATCTTTACGCGATTACTTTCGAATCAGATTGGCTGAACCATTGTTTGCATTCGCATGACGTCAGGACTCTGACTCAGAGAGTATGCATATAGTTTTGATTAACAATACAAATTTGCGGCCTTCTGTCCTGAATCGGCGCGATATAAGGCCATTTTTGACAATATAAAAAGAAATTGTATTAAACAATATAATCAAATCGTGTTGGGTAAAACTTTTCCTAGGTGAACTATTTCATTTAACTTAGTCAGCAAGTCACCTCTCTAGGCAGTGGCGTCGCTACAAAGTTTTTGGTGTGTGGGGGGAGGGGGCAGCCATGGGTTTGGGGCCAGCCCCATTGGGCTAATGTTATATCCTGCGAATCTGGGGGGGGGGGGGGCGGACTCCGGCCGGAGCTATCCTGAGGGCGCCCCCAGCCCCCCCCCCGTGGTGGCGACGCCCCTGTCTCATAGGTACCACTGACACAGCAAGTAGCGGGAGTATCCCGAGGCAAGTTGGCAGTGGTGTACGCAGGGGGGGGGGGGTCAAAAGGGTCAGCTGACCGCCCCACCAAAATTTCTGAGAGATACGCATGAAAAGGACCCGTATTCTGACCAATACCTGGCAGGGGCCCGGTCTTGGTCAGGCCTGATCGAGGCAGGGACTCGGTGCTGGCAAAGGCGCGATATGGGGCCCGGTCAGGACGAGGGCCCGGTCCTTGCATATTATTGATGCTGGCCCATTTCTGGTAGGGGCCCAGTCTTGGTCAGGCCCGATCGAGGCAGGGGCCCGGTGCTAGCAAAGGTGTGATATGGGGCCCGGTCACAACAGGGCCCGCTCCTCGCAAATTCTTTAATACGGACCCCTTCCTGATAGGGGCCGGATCAAGGCAGGGGTCCGGTGCTGACTAGAGTCGTGGTATGGGGCCCGGTCAGGACGAGGGCCCGGTCACAACAGGGCCGGCCCGGTCCTTGCAAATTTGTGATACGGGCCCATTACTGGTAGTGGCCCGTTCCTGGTAGGGGCCCGTTCAAGGCAGGGCCCCGGTGCTGGCAGAGGCGTGATATGGGGCCCGGTCAGGTCGAGGGCTCCCCGTCACAACAGGGCCCGATCCTTCCAAATTATTTATACGAGCCCGTTCTTGGTCAGGCCCGATTGAGGCAGGGGCCCAGTGCTAGCAAAGGCGTGATATGAAACCCGGTTAGGACGAGGGCCCCGTCACAACAGGGCCCGGTCCTGGCAAATTCTTGATACGGGCACGTTCTGGTGATACGGGCCCGTTCCTGGAAGGGGCCCGGTCTTGATCAGGCCCGATCGAGGCAGGGGCCCGGTGCTGGCAAAGACGTGATATGGGCATGTGTGGAACTTTATATCTATCGGGGTTGTAGCTACAACTGCATCCTCAAAAATTACAACTCCAACATTGCCAGTAAATGCGTAAGTAAATAAATACTGCGATAAATACGGTACGCAAAATCGCCAACAGATTTTTCAATGACAATAATAACCAGTAAGGCGCCGTAGTTGGCGATGAACGAGCGAGCGCGAAGGAAATGTATGGTGAGGTTGGTATGCGCAGTGCGCACGCATAAGGGTGTTGCTTTCCTAGTACTGTTGCCTGACACCACACCAAATTTCAACTCGATCGGGAAAGTAGCTTCTGAGATACAAAAAGGGGTGCGCACTTGCGCACGTGCAGAGGCACCCATCCCTGACTTGTGGGAAAATGGCGGCTGATAGGTCCCTAACCACACTACAAATGTGAACACAATCAGCTCAGCCGTTCCTGAGGTATAGCATAGAGGTGTGCACGTGCGCACGTGCAGAGGCACCCCACCCCTGGGCACCCCACCCCTGACTTGTGGGAAGGCGGCGGCTGATGGGTCCCTAATCACACACCAAATTTGCACACAATCGGCCCAGCCGTTGCGGAGTTTTTGCGAGAAAGCACTTCTCAACACCCCTCACGCGGCACGTGCCACGCACAGTGGTAGTCACCCACGTGAGTCGGCACTGGTCC
Organism: Chirona hameri; assembly: GCA_036785665.1. Lineage (NCBI taxonomy): Eukaryota > Metazoa > Arthropoda > Thecostraca > Balanomorpha > Balanidae > Chirona > Chirona hameri. The sequence continues at coordinate 230,019 of JAXIVJ010000354.1, read as the reverse complement.
CAAACAGGGATATAGGGTGGATGAGGCTACTCAGAAAAGAAGCCTGCTTGTCAATCGGACGTGCTGTTACAGAGATATGAGCTTCTGAAAAGCGTCGCCACGGGCCGGGTCGGGCCGGACCGGGCCGGGTCAGTCCGGGCCGCTCATAATCATAATCAGGGTCCAGGCCAGCGGCTCGTCCATGGGGCTATCGCTGGGCAGTATGTCACAGACAAGACGGACCTCGGCACACGTACATACGGGTCCAGACCAGCGGCTCGTCCATGGGGCTATCGCTGGGCAGTATGTCACAGACGAGACGAGCCTCGGCACACGTACAGACGGGTCCAGGCCAGCGGCTCGTCCATGGGGCTATCGCTGGGCAGTATGTCACAGACGAGACGAGCCTCGGCACACGTGCAGACGGGTCCAGGCCAGCGGCTCGTCCATGGGGCTATCGCTGGACAGTATGTCACAGACGAGACGAGCCTCGGCACACGTGCAGACGGGTCCAGGCCAGCGGCTCGTCCATGGGGCTATCGCTGGACAGTATGTCACAGACGAGACGAGCCTCGGCACACGTGCAGACGGGTCCAGGCCAGCGGCTCGTCCATGGGGCTATCGCTGGGCAGTATGTCACAGACGAGACGAGCCTCGGCACACGTGCAGACGGGTCCAGGCCAGCGGCTCGTCCATGGGGCTATCGCTGGGCAGTATGTCACAGACGAGACGAGCCTCGGCACACGTACAGACGGGTCCAGGCCAGCGGCTCGTCCATGGGGCTATCGCTGGGCAGTATGTCACAGACGAGACGAGCCTCGGCACACGTGCAGACGGGTCCAGGCCAGCGGCTCGTCCATGGGGCTATCGCTGGGCAGTATGTCACAGACGAGACGAGCCTCGGCACACGTGCAGACGGGTCCAGGCCAGCGGCTCGTCCATGGGGCTATCGCTGGACAGTATGTCACAGACGAGACGAGCCTCGGCACACGTACAGACGGGTCCAGGCCAGCGGCTCGTCCATGGGGCTATCGCTGGGCAGTATGTCACAGACGAGACGAGGCTCGGCACACGTGCAGACGGGTCCAGGTCAGCGGCTCGTCCATGGGGCTATCGCTGGACAGTATGTCACAGACGAGACGAGCCTCGGCACACGTACAGACGGGTCCAGGCTAGCGGCTCGTCCATGGGGCTATCGCTGGACAGTATGTCACAGACGAGACGAGCCTCGGCACACGTACAGACGGGTCCAGGCCAGCGGCTCGTCCATGGGGCTATCGCTGGGCAGTATGTCACAGACGAGACGAGCCTCGGCACACGTGCAGACGGGTCCAGGCCAGCGGCTCGTCCATGGGGCTATCGCTGGGCAGTATGTCACAGACGAGACGAGCCTCGGCACACGTGCAGGCGGGTCCAGGCCAGCGGCTCGTCCATGGGGCTATCGCTGGGCAGTATGTCACAGACGAGACGAGCCTCGGCACACGTACAGACGGGTCCAGGCCAGCGGCTCGTCCATGGGGCTATCGCTGGACAGTATGTCACAGACGAGACGAGCCTCGGCACACGTACAGACGGGTCCAGGCCAGCGGCTCATCCATGGGGCTATCGCTGGGCAGTATGTCACAGACGAGACGAGCCTCGGCACACGTACAGACGGGTCCAGGCCAGCGGCTCATCCATGGGGCTATCGCTGGGCAGTATGTCACAGACGAGACGAGCCTCGGCACACGTACAGACGGGTCCAGGCCAGCGGCTCGTCCATGGGGCTATCGCTGGGCAGTATGTCACAGACGAGACGAGCCTCGGCACACGTACAGACGGGTCCAGGCCAGCGGCTCGTCCATGGGGCTATCGCTGGGCAGTATGTCACAGACGAGACGAGCCTCGGCACACGTACAGACGGGTCCAGACCAGCGGCTCGTCCATGGGGCTATCGCTGGGCAGTATGTCACAGACGAGACGAGCCTCGGCACACGTGCAGACGGGTCCAGGCCAGCGGCTCGTCCATGGGGCTATCGCTGGACAGTATGTCACAGACGAGACGAGCCTCGGCACACGTACAGACGGGTCCAGGCCAGCGGCTCGTCCATGGGGCTATCGCTGGGCAGTATGTCACAGACGAGACGAGCCTCGGCACACGTGCAGACGGGTCCAGGCCAGCGGCTCGTCCATGGGGCTATCGCTGGGCAGTATGTCACAGACGAGACGAGCCTCGGCACACGTACAGACGGGTCCAGGCCAGCGGCTCGTCCATGGGGCTATCGCTGGGCAGTATGTCACAGACGAGACGAGCCTCGGCACACGTACAGACGGGTCCAGGCCAGCGGCTCGTCCATGGGGCTATCGCTGGGCAGTATGTCACAGACGAGACGAGCCTCGGCACACGTACAGACGGGTCCAGGCCAGCGGCTCGTCCATGGGGCTATCGCTGGGCAGTATGTCACAGACGAGACGAGCCTCGGCACACGTGCAGACGGGTCCAGGCCAGCGGCTCGTCCATGGGGCTATCGCTGGGCAGTATGTCACAGACGAGACGAGCCTCGGCACACGTGCAGACGGGTCCAGGCCAGCGGCTCGTCCATGGGGCTATCGCTGGGCAGTATGTCACAGACGAGACGAGCCTCGGCACACGTACAGACGAGTCCAGGCCAGCGGCTCGTCCATGGGGCTATCGCTGGGCAGTATGTCACAGACGAGACGAGCCTCGGCACACGTGCAGACGGGTCCAGGCCAGCGGCTCGTCCATGGGGCTATCGCTGGGCAGTATGTCACAGACGAGACGAGCCTCGGCACACGTGCAGACGGGTCCAGGCCAGCGGCTCGTCCATGGGGCTATCGCTGGGCAGTATGTCACAGACGAGACGAGCCTCGGCACACGTGCAGACGGGTCCAGGCCAGCGGCTCGTCCATGGGGCTATCGCTGGGCAGTATGTCACAGACGAGACGAGCCTCGGCACACGTACAGACGGGTCCAGGCCAGCGGCTCGTCCATGGGGCTATCGCTGGGCAGTATGTCACAGACGAGACGAGCCTCGGCACACGTACAGACGGGTCCAGGCCAGCGGCTCGTCCATGGGGCTATCGCTGGGCAGTATGTCACAGACGAGACGAGCCTCGGCACACGTACAGACGGGTCCAGGCCAGCGGCTCGTCCATGGGGCTATCGCTGGGCAGTATGTCACAGACGAGACGAGCCTCGGCACACGTACAGACGGGTCCAGGCCAGCGGCTCGTCCATGGGGCTATCGCTGGGCAGTATGTCACAGACGAGACGAGCCTCGGCACACGTACAGACGGGTCCAGGCCAGCGGCTCGTCCATGGGGCTATCGCTGGGCAGTATGTCACAGACGAGACGAGCCTCGGCACACGTACAGACGGGTCCAGGCCAGCGGCTCGTCCATGGGGCTATCGCTGGGCAGTATGTCACAGACGAGACGAGCCTCGGCACACGTGCAGACGGGTCCAGGCCAGCGGCTCGTCCATGGGGCTATCGCTGGGCAGTATGTCACAGACGAGACGAGCCTCGGCACACGTACAGACGGGTCCAGGCCAGCGGCTCGTCCATGGGGCTATCGCTGGACAGTATGTCACAGACGAGATGAGCCTCGGCACACGTACAGACGGGTCCAGGCCAGCGGCTCGTCCATGGGGCTATCGCTGGGCAGTATGTCACAGACGAGACGAGCCTCGGCACACGTACAGACGGGTCCAGGCCAGCGGCTCGTCCATGGGGCTATCGCTGGGCAGTATGTCACAGACGAGACGAGCCTCGGCACACGTGCAGACGGGTCCAGGCCAGCGGCTCGTCCATGGGGCTATCGCTGGGCAGTATGTCACAGACGAGACGAGCCTCGGCACACGTGCAGACGGGTCCAGGCCAGCGGCTCGTCCATGGGGCTATCGCTGGGCAGTATGTCACAGACGAGACGAGCCTCGGCACACGTACAGACGGGTCCAGACCAGCGGCTCGTCCATGGGGCTATCGCTGGGCAGTATGTCACAGACGAGACGAGCCTCGGCACACGTGCAGACGGGTCCAGGCCAGCGGCTCGTCCATGGGGCTATCGCTGGACAGTATGCCACAGACGAGACGAGCCTCGGCACACGTACAGACGGGTCCAGGCCAGCGGCTCGTCCATGGGGCTATCGCTGGGCAGTATGTCACAGACGAGACGAGCCTCGGCACACGTGCAGACGGGTCCAGGCCAGCGGCTCGTCCATGGGGCTATCGCTGGGCAGTATGTCACAGACGAGACGAGCCTCGGCACACGTACAGACGGGTCCAGGCCAGCGGCTCGTCCATGGGGCTATCGCTGGGCAGTATGTCACAGACGAGACGAGCCTCGGCACACGTACAGACGGGTCCAGGCCAGCGGCTCGTCCATGGGGCTATCGCTGGGCAGTATGTCACAGACGAGACGAGCCTCGGCACACGTACAGACGGGTCCAGGCCAGCGGCTCGTCCATGGGGCTATCGCTGGGCAGTATGTCACAGACGAGACGAGCCTCGGCACACGTACAGACGGGTCCAGGCCAGCGGCTCGTCCATGGGGCTATCGCTGGGCAGTATGTCACAGACGAGACGAGCCTCGGCACACGTACAGACGGGTCCAGGCCAGCGGCTCGTCCATGGGGCTATCGCTGGGCAGTATGTCACAGACGAGACGAGCCTCGGCACACGTACAGACGGGTCCAGGCCAGCGGCTCGTCCATGGGGCTATCGCTGGGCAGTATGTCACAGACGAGACGAGCCTCGGCACACGTGCAGACGGGTCCAGGCCAGCGGCTCGTCCATGGGGCTATCGCTGGGCAGTATGTCACAGACGAGACGAGCCTCGGCACACGTACAGACGGGTCCAGGCCAGCGGCTCGTCCATGGGGCTATCGCTGGGCAGTATGCCACAGACGAGACGAGCCTCGGCACACGTACAGACGGGTCCAGGCCAGCGGCTCGTCCATGGGGCTATCGCTGGGCAGTATGTCACAGACGAGACGAGCCTCGGCACACGTACAGACGGGTCCAGGCCAGCGGCTCGTCCATGGGGCTATCGCTGGGCAGTATGTCACAGACGAGACGAGCCTCGGCACACGTACAGACGGGTCCAGGCCAGCGACTCGTCCATGGGGCTATCGCTGGGCAGTATGTCACAGACGAGACGAGCCTCGGCACACGTGCAGACGGGTCCAGGCCAGCGGCTCGTCCATGGGGCTATCGCTGGGCAGTATGTCACAGACGAGACGGACCTCGGCACACGTACAGACGGGTCCAGGCCAGCGGCTCGTCCATGGGGCTATCGCTGGGCAGTATGTCACAGACGAGACGAGCCTCGGCACACGTACAGACGGGTCCAGGCCAGCGGCTCGTCCATGGGGCTATCGCTGGGCAGTATGTCACAGACGAGACGAGCCTCGGCACACGTACAGACGGGTCCAGGACAGCGGCTCGTCCATGGGGCTATCGCTGGGCAGTATGTCACAGACGAGACGAGCCTCGGCACACGTGCAGACGGGTCCAGGCCAGCGGCTCGTCCATGGGGCTATCGCTGGGCAGTATGTCACAGACGAGACGAGCCTCGGCACACGTACAGACGGGTCCAGGCCAGCGGCTCGTCCATGGGGCTATCGCTGGGCAGTATGTCACAGACGAGACGAGCCTCGGCACACGTACAGACGGGTCCAGGCCAGCGGCTCGTCCATGGGGCTATCGCTGGGCAGTATGTCACAGACGAGACGAGCCTCGGCACACGTACAGACGGGTCCAGGCCAGCGGCTCGTCCATGGGGCTATCGCTGGGCAGTATGTCACAGACGAGACGAGCCTCGGCACACGTTCAGACGGGTCCAGGCCAGCGGCTCGTCCATGGGGCTATCGCTGGGCAGTATGTCACAGACGAGACGAGCCTCGGCACACGTACAGACGGGTCCAGGCCAGCGGCTCGTCCATGGGGCTATCGCTGGACAGTATGTCACAGACGAGACGAGCCTCGGCACACGTGCAGACGGGTCCAGGCCAGCGGCTCGTCCATGGGGCTATCGCTGGGCAGTATGTCACAGACGAGACGAGCCTCGGCACACGTGCAGACGGGTCCAGGCCAGCGGCTCGTCCATGGGGCTATCGCTGGACAGTATGTCACAGACGAGACGAGCCTCGGCACACGTACAGACGGGTCCAGGCCAGCGGCTCGTCCATGGGGCTATCGCTGGGCAGTATGTCACAGACGAGACGAGCCTCGGCACACGTGCAGACGGGTCCAGGCCAGCGGCTCGTCCATGGGGCTATCGCTGGACAGTATGTCACAGACGAGACGAGCCTCGGCACACGTACAGACGGGTCCAGGCCAGCGGCTCGTCCATGGGGCTATCGCTGGGCAGTATGTCACATCGTCCATACGGACTCTCGATGGCACTGCTTGCCTGCTCGGCTGTCTGATGTCTCCATTGCCGAGTGGTGCCCCCCCCCCCCCCCCCCCCAGACCGCCCGCTCGGTGTCCATTGTCGAGCACGGCGGCCATGTTGCGATGTGGCCAGCAGGGGTGCGTTTGCGCGGGTCACTGCCGCAGTATGGTGGCAGTATGGTGGCAGTATGGTGGCAGTATGGTGGCAGTGGCAGTATGGTGGCAGTAGTACGACGGTATCTTGGTTAGTTTTGCTTTTGCAGCGGTTCAATATATTATTTTTGAAGGTCAGATGTTACGTTTCCTGAGGACTTCTGTTATCTGCTCAGGAACGTTATATTTAAGGTATTCTACGGTGTCAAAAATTCCCTGTCCTTCCTTTTCCAAAATTATTGATTTAGATATCGGAGGCAATATGAATTAATTCTACTTTTTTGTATAGCACCTGCAAGTAAACAGCAACGCATTTCAACTAATTACCTGGAATCGGTTGGGATTGGGAAGAATAATGAGTTTCGTATAATCTAATTTTTCCTCGTTTTTAGTCGAGAGGAGTGATCCTTCCAATGGATGGTAACTGCAGTTCTGATTGTGATGGTCTGGTCATTGCGAAAACTTTATAAAAAAATTATTCCATCGGAGTAACACAAACTGAGGACAATGCCACGATCTGCTATTGTGCTATATTCTGTGACAATGCCACGATCTGCTATTGTGCTATATTCTGTGATTCTGTGACACTGCCACGATCTGCTATTGTGCTATATTCTGTGATTCTGTGACAATGCCACGACCTGCTATTGTGCTATATTCTGGGATTCTGTGACAATGCCACGATCTGCTATTGTGCTATATTCTGGGATTCTGTGACAATGCCACGATCTGCTATTGTGCCATATTCTGGGATTCTGTGACAATGCCACGATCTGCTATTGTGCCATATTCTGGGATTCTGTGACAATGCCATGATCTGCTATTGCGCCATATTCTGTGATTCTGTGACAATGCCACGATCTGCTATTGTGCTATATTCTGGGATTCTGTGACAATGCCACGATCTGCTATTGTGCTATATTCTGTGATCTATACGGCTTCGCTCCCGCGTCCCGGCAGCCATTTTCAGAGACGGCGCTCATCATGTAGGACGACGGACGCTGATACATGAGTGGTGATCTGGTCGGTTAGATCAGACATAGCAGGCGCTACGCTATATCGGAAATAAGCTGTTCAGAAAGCTATTTCGCCGTCAAGAGACTATCGCACGCCTGGAATCTCGAACGAAATTGCTTATCCCGTCACGTCACTGGGAATGTGCAGACCATGGGCGGATCCAGAGGGGGGGGGGGGAGGGGGGGTCATGCCTCCCCCCCCCAAAAAAAAACTGAAATCGGCGCAAATTTTACACATTTCCTGAGATAATATAAAATATAAGCAACTTTTACTAAGGAAAGTTTGTTTAAAATCAGTTATCGATGCACAAGCAAGCGAAATTCGACGAGTTTTCAGAATTGTGTGAGACTTTTGGGGATTGCCCCCCCCCCCCCAACTGACCCAAACCACCCATTCTGGATCCGCCCTTGGTGCAGACGCCACTGACGCCACTGGACGCCACTGACCCAAACAGACGCCACTGGAAAGATGACATGGTGCGCCAGCCTCTCTGGAATACAAAAGAAAACAACGATATATAGCCAAAGTACCACGTTCACAGTCATTTCTTGACTTATAATCAATATTTATGTTTAGGTATCTCACTGCAACACCAGATATTCTGGGCTGCGAATTCGTATCCATATAAGTTACTTCTTTCCTATTGCGAGTCACCGCGGTTTCAAAGTTGTCTCTTCGCCGTGTTGCTGGGTCATGTGACGGTGCCGAAACTTCGCAGCCGTTTGTCTCGTCTCAACACAGTTTTCATCAGTCATGCCTGCAGTTGGGAAGTTAGAAGTTCAATGTATTCGCGCCATGTGTCTGCCAGATGCAGTAGTTTGCCCAGCTGTCGAAAGAGAGTCCAGCTGTTTCTATTTGTGTCACCAGCTGTCTCTGCTTTAGACGTCGCCAAATAACGGCAAGAATGTGGCGATCTTCTGGCACTGTACGATATATGGAAACTCCTGGCAGATACTATTCCATGCTGACGATGAACTTCACAATAATATACATTTGATCGCAGAACTTGGGCATTGGACTGGCAATATTTAAGAATGAAATGGAAAGGGCAGAGTGAGCAAAGCTTCAAACATCCGCATTTTCGCCTTGTATTGGAGCATGCAATAATTGTCCTATTACTTCCTCTCCCATATCAGACATTATTATCGTTTTAGTAGCATTGACCTGCCGCTGTCGGATGACATTCTTTTTCATTATCTAACAGAAGTTCGGGTAAGGCGCATGGTAACGAATAGAACCAAAATACGGGCAATACACAATCTGGTTTAGTTGGTATTTTTTACTTCACACGTATGCAGGGCTGCGGAGTCGGAGGCGAAGTCGGAGTCGGAGTCGGAGTCGGTCGGAGTCGGCAGTTTTGGTCGGAGTCGACGTCGCTAAAATATTACCGACTCCGACTCCGGCCCGGAATCGGGGTCGACTTTTTGGCAATTGGCGATTACTTTGGTCGGTAGAATAATCGTCGGCCTGGGGACATTAACTTTACCCCCCTTTCGAGAAAAATTAGTGGAAAATGAAACTTATAGTTCACTCATCTAGGGGTAGATTTCCGCCTGATGTAGTAGGGCAATAATTGTAACGTCATCTGATGATAATTCTCGTTTTGGACGCACCGACTCTTATGGTCACATGACGCCCATTGTAACGTCATTGTGCTCGTTTCGTCAAGGAGATTCGAATCGTACCATGGTGGCCAGGTTATCTAAGTCAACTTCAATATTTGGCCTCAGGTCAAGGTAATTTAAGGTCATGTGGTGAACCAGGTATGTCGTGCTGCGCAATGTCGGACGCGTCTCGACGAGACATACACAGTGGTGCCGGTCTCACGTTCTTATCTTCATTTTACACTATCAAGAGTTATTGGCAACGAAGTGCTGGTCACCTCAGATGACCTCACTCGATCTTGTAGGGGTCACTGAGCAATAGTTGTACTTGGGACATCAAGAATAAGCTATAGTAACATAATCTTAAACTAATTATTCTGATCTAATGCGTATCCTCTGATGCGAAAAATGTGTATATTTTCTCTTTGATTTATAATGGGAAGGCCACGAAACTGTTCTGACCTTAGGTCACCGATATACAAAAATCCGAGATAGATTGCAGAGTCGTAGGTATCTATGGCTTGATTACGTCCCATGAGTTTTGACATGCTTGGCCAAACACTGTGGCCAGTGGCAGTGGCACGACCCCAAAGGATCTACCTCGCTTGTGCATTTAACTATGTTTAAAAACAAACTTGACGTTTTATAGGTTGTTTAGTATTCCCTAAAAATAAAAAAATAAATGATCATTTTCGGTCTACTTCAGTCGTTTAGGGGCATGGCACGATGCCCCCTTACATCTGCCATTGAGCACCCCCCATGATTTTTGGAAATCCTCGCCCTTGACTGGTGGACTTGGTTGCCGGAGGCGAGGCGGCGGAGAGCGGCGCACTGACTGGCCAGCTGTAAGACAGCGCAGGATCCGGGAGCAGCAGCGGCTCCAGCGAATACGAGCTGGAACGAGCTGGGGCTGAAGCCTGCAGCTGCTGCGAGCTGGGCCGGCGGCGGCTGGCTGCGCTCGCCGCTCGGTGCCCGTTTCGCGGGTTCCGGCGCCTGTTATAGGCGAGCGCGACTGGGCTGGACGCGCGGCCGGCGCACTGCGCCCGTGCTCAGGCGGCGTAACATTGTTCTCGATACTGTTTAGAATAAAGACAAACATAAAAATAGATGGCATTGCAGATATTGCTTTCTAGCATGCGGTTGGAGAACGGATATAGGACGGAGTCGGAGTCGGAGTCGGAGTCGGAGTCGGAGTCGATTTTTCCAGGCCGGAGTCCGAGTCAGTCAGAGTTGCTAAAATTATGTCGACTCCGCAGCCCTGCACGTATGTGTTAATGGACTTTGTCCGAAATATTGTATAGGCAAATATTAAACATAAGGTCAATTGAGAAAATAACACTGAATGATACAGTGTTTTTTTCTTCTTCTGAAAGCCGGTACTTTCCAGGCTCAAGCCTATAGCCTCAATTTCCTTAGATTGTTATTCCAACGGCATTCAATTAAACGTCTCCGCCGCTTTACATTATGCAAAGTTAAATGCAATTATTCTGTCCGTTTCGAGTTCTCCGAACACTTCAAATGGAAGTGCTGTTAAGCCAGGCCACAATGCGAAGCGTGGATACGAATTCGGGTGCCAATGCTAGCTTACCGAGGATTTCCGGATCCTTCGGGTTTGTTTTTCACTTCAGAGGTCATAGCGAAATGACATTGTCGGATGGAAACCGGATGCAATGGCGATATAGTGCACACTGACTGGGATTGCAATGGAAAAAGTGTAAAGTTTAAAGGGAGTGTGCCTCCTGTTTTGGAATGTCAAAAATATTTTGCATACGGTAAGTAGCTATTGGTTTGATTGTTGTATATGATGAAAATCACACAGCCCATTTAGTTGAATTTTCACTTATATTGTTTTTTTGCTTATTGTTTGTTTCGATATCTATAAAACGATCGCCACTATGGTGATGTTATGTAAAACGGTGCACATAAGACAATACAATTACGGTCACATCATGCAAGATAGAAAGACAAGTTTTGCACAGCACGTTCTTGCCGCTGTGCACTTTATGATGTGCAAGTTGCGTAGCTCTAAATTGATATCTTCTTCAAAAAATGGTCATCAGTCATCATCGATAAACACGATGGCCGTCCAGCTTCTGTTCGGCTGCTGCTATCAGCGTGCACGAGCTGTTTTGCTGAATTGCTATTGGCCGGCGCTAACAATATGCTAGGAGTTTAATCGATAGTTGCAGTGCTTCTAGTAGCGGAAGCCCTCTGGAGTCTACCTGATAACTTTTTGCTCCCAGCAAGTTCCTGGAGTCTTTGGAATATCTCAGCAACTAGGGCGAATCTGGAGAAACGAAGCCATGGGTCTATTCAGAAAATGATGTTCTACAGACCAGTGTCAATTAACCCCAAATAAGCGATGTTAGTAGGCGCACTCCCTTTAAGCCCATGCATGATTTCGGGTAGCATTTAGGCTACCCGGAAACTAGTGAATTACAAAACCGAAAATGTGTTAGTAAAGAAGGTGCTATAATTGCTTTTCGCCTGTGTATTGATTAATTGTACAAGATTATGACATGGTTTTGATCAAAATGTTTATGTCATACCGAGAGCCTAGGTTCTTCAAAGGCACTTGCGATTCCATTGCGATTCCATCGGAAATTATTTTAACTTACCATCTTCACGTCTAGCCTGACAGAGGGCATTTGCTCAGGAAACAGCCACGGTTTGTAGTGAGAATTGTGTCGCTTCTTCCACGCTGGATACTTGAGACATGCCTTGTGGAACTTCTTCAGCATCTGCCGTGAAAGATCAAAATAATAAGTCAGGCGGCGTAAGTTCACGATTTTGTTTTCGTTCTGGATTTTAGTCACCAGACAAGTTCACGAAATATATAACCAAAATTATGGGTTTGTGATATAATATACCTGTAATATGTATTACATTCCCATACATTTCTTATATTCCCATAAATGTATTATATTCCGATAATATTCCTACATTCCTAATATAGTGGCATTGTCTTTCTAATATTCTTTTCCGAATGCCGAGGATATGGCATTGGTTCACTTCCACCGAAAAGTTGTCCCTCCAGCATTGATTACATGCTTTGCATGCTCAAGTAGGCGAAACGAGATCAAATTATCATCATCATCATCATATATTCGTAAGCCCATCCACAATAAAATGGCTTTTCAGGACAAGTGTCAAAGAACATACAAACAAATATCACACTATCTAATATCAAATTAAAGTCGGTCGGACCTGGCCAAGTGCCTACTGACCCTCAGTTTACTCAGGGAATCATCTTGCATTTAATTTAATTTCGTCCGATCCGGCCAATTCATGTAGTCGTCCCCAGAGTGCAGTTGAGAGCAGTGAGAACTGCTCGTCTCTCTGGAGGCCATTTAACCTTCGGCATCGAGGCAACTTAGCAAGACATAGGTACTCCGAGCTATTCCGACAAGACTGGCTTATCGGTGCAGCATTTTACAAACATTAAAATTCGGGCTGGAAGGGCAAGGAAATCATCCTAGTATATATTCATACATCATAAGTGGGCGGCAGACTCTGAGGATCACAGACCCTTCAACACACATGGCTTTCGATACATACTACTCCATCTCCGTCCGTATTCAAAGCACGATATTCAATGTATCCGAGTAATGTGTCTCGTCTGGGTTCCCTTGGTTTATCCCCTCCTCACCTTGGGTGCCATGATTTGTGTCGCTTTGTTGACGAGCCACGTGGGCAGCTTGCCTCCGATGTTCATATGCGTCACGTAGTGCACCTCGCACCCCTGCGGCGCCAGCGGCCGCACGACGAACCCTGCGGCGCAGCCAGGGTTCAGACGGAGGTCAGACCCGGCAGACACGACCGAACAATTAGGTCAGCCAAGGAGGGGGGCACGCGCCGCGTGCCGCCGAGCGAAGTGGTCACGTGAGCTCCGCACCGCCGGAGATGGGGTACGGGGCGGGGCTCCTCCGGCCTCAGGCGGGATACCTTCCGGGGTCACTGGGCTGACCTCAGCCTGCGAAATGACGAGGCGGCGATAACTCGTGAGGGTACACCGCGGCAGTGGTCACTGGCAGTCGTACGTGGCTCAACGAACGACCCGAGGCTGGTCTCGTAAAGCGGACTCAGCGAGCCTACACACAGATTCGTCTCATGCAACGCGGAAATAAGGTAAAAATCTGGGGGATGACGAAGGTGAAGGCTTAACCCGCGCCGTGCCGGTGCTCGGCGCCACCTTCGCCGTGCCGGGGGGGGGGGGGGGGGGTTTAGACAGCCCCTCCAACTCGAAAACTAAAAGGGCTAGAAAGACACGGAAAAGCGCGTTCGAAAGCTCTTGACAAGTACATTCGAAAGTACTCAAATATGTTTTCCTAAAGCCAATATTGAGGTCACCAGAGGTCATCAAAGGTCAAATTTTCCAGTTTTGGGACTCCGCTCCAGAAACCCCCAGATATCACAGGAACTATGATAGCTAGGAACAAACGGAAAACAGCAATGGAAAACTATTGAAACATGCAATCCACAACGTGTCCTCAGATTGTATCTGAGGTCAATAGCTTAAAGGGACTGTCCCACCTTTGTGAAAGTTGTCGAATCACACTTAATTGTATGTTTACATGTCAGGCGAGGTCAGCTAAACATGTTCGTGAACTTTTTTTCCGAAAAAAATATTTATCTTGGAAGATATTCAACTTTTAGTTTTAACCCTATTTGTAACAGGCTCCTGGCTACCCCTATTTGTAACAGGGGGAGGGGGGCGGATTCCGCCCCCCGGAGATCTCGAGATCTACCCGTCCGATTTTCAAAAATGAAACGGCGTTTGGTTTCCCTCAACACGATCTACATTTATAAATAATAAAAAAATCCAAATTTTTGATAGGGGGGCAACAGGGGGGCAAAAACCACAAATTTTAGTGGTATTTTTGATCCAACATAGCTTTCATGTTTATCGACCGATTTTAACACAATTAATACGAATCGATAGAGATTGAATTGGAAATTAATATATGACAGTGGCGTTTGAAAATTCAAAAATCATAGGCGTGTGCAGGTCACTCAATATGGGGGTGAAGTAAATGCGTAATAAAACCATTTTTTTATGTGCTTTTTTTAAGAAATGAAATGGTATGTGATTGTGACATTAGGCAAAACAGTTAAAAATCATATTTTTTGCCATAGGCGGTACCAGGTTAGTGAAAAAGGGGGGTAAAATTGGAAAAAAATATTAACCGCAGACAAGTTGCTACTCAGCACTATAAATATGTTACTGATCGTAGATAGTTCCTTTTTGCATGTTGTACTTCATAATAGGCGTATCCAGGATCCAAACTGGGGCGGCTCAATACCTTTTGATAAGTATATTATCCGCTATTATGATACTAACTAGTCAACAGTGACTATTTCACTTACAACTTCAATTAACATTGCTTACCCCCCTTCTACCCTACCTGGACTCGCCTATTATCTTATAATCGTTCGTAGAGTAGCCTGTGGTGCGTGTTTCATCCGAAAACTACAGTATGTTATGTCATTGTACGCCCATGCCTCTTAGTTTCCTTGCAATAATATGACTCCCTTTCTTCCATTCCTGAGCGCGCCTCTGCAAAAAATGACTTTATTCCATTTCCTGGCCTCATATGTGCATATATAATTATAAGCTAACCGTCTATTGTGCCGTTATCGCTGGCATATCGTCATCACCAAGCCAGTCACCCCCTTTTCATGTGCCTGAACACGCCCCTGAAACTATATATGTAGTAAATTATGCAAATAATGGAAGCCGAAGCTATCTTTTACATCTTGATGACTATAAATTCCCCTTACATTGCTCTATTTGCTTCCCGCCAAGCATTGAATACTTCCTGGAACCCCCCCCCCCCCCTTTTTCAAGCCCCTGAAACCGCCTCTGCCATGAAATTTTAATGATATTTCATTAACATCAACTAATTTGAACTTGTTGCAATCACCGTGAACCGATGTAACTCCTTCATACTTGAGGCAGTTGCGAAGAAACCGTGAAGATCGCATTTCCGTATTATCGCCAAATATCGCCTCCGAACCCACCCAAAACTGTACCCTGGAACCGCCTCTGTTCAGGTTAAGAACTCAAAATTTTGACTCCAAATGCGGTATTCAATTCTATGAAAAGTCCCAAAATTGCATGGGCCTGCGCCAAGCCGTTCTGGAGATATCTGCGAAAAACATGAGGGGGGGGGGAGGAATCCGCCCCCCCCCCCTGTTACAAATAGGGTTAAGCGGAAAGTTGGGTTGGTGACGTCATATGATTTTTTTTTATAACAGGGAAATCCTTTGTGCTGCCAAATATGTGGCACAATTTTTTGTCGACATCTATTGCGCAGAAAAAGCGAACCACCCGGTGTCAAGATTGGCTTAGATTGCGAACCACCCGGAGATCGAGAAATGAAAGACGAAAATATTCCAAGGCCGACCTTAAAACGGGCCAACTATCATTACCAGTTGGGTAAAGAGACGACGCTGTCGGTTTAGAGTCCCTATTCAAATACACATGGGCCTTATTTTTACAGATGTCAAAATCAAACTCGAATATCTTTTTGATTAGATCATTGTGGTTGTTTTAACTGCAACCATACTTAATTGCAATGCCTAGCCATAAAAATGGCTATCTCAACTCAAATATAATGTTAAGGTGGGATAGTCCCTTTAAGCTCCAGAGCTCATCAAATGTCAAAAAGGCTATTTTTTACAAAATAGATTTTCACGAATAGCTCTTTATCTAATAACGATAAGGCAATAATTTTAACGACATCATGTTTGTCTCGTCAAGGCACTTCGACTCATATTAGTGTTGACCAGGTTAACTCAACTTCAAAATTTGGCCTCAGGTCAAGGTCAAGTGGTGACTCAAGTAGGTCATGTTGCATATGGGAAGACGTACCTCGACGAGACAAACACATTGGTGTCGGTTTCACCTCTCTATCGTCATTATGTCGGAGAGTTATTGACATACAACTGTTGGTGATCTCGGGTGACCTCGGCTGACCCTGTAGGGGTCACTGAACAAAAATGGCACCTAGGTTATCAATAATGGCCTATAATAACATGATCCAGAAGGCATTATACTGATATATTGCGTATCCTTGAAATAGGAAGCATTTGAATATTTCCCCATTGACTTATAATGGGGAGGTCATGAAATTGACCCGACCTTAGGTCGCTGATATACAAAAGCGAATAAGCGAATTGTAGATATATATGACCTTATGAAATCCTGTAAGTGTAAAACAGATCATCCAAAAACTGTGACTGTGGTACGACCACAAGTGCTTTTGGAGGTGGGGTCACGTGACATGGTCTGGTAACCTGACCTGAGGTGACCCGTGGTATTTTTTTACATAATTTGCGCAATGGATGTCCGAACAGCTGTGCCAAAAACGGCGACGCTGCGCGCCTCCATTTTTTCGCTATCCTCGAAAAACCTGAGGGGGTGGGTGTCTACCCCCCCCCCCCCCCCGGCACGGCGCGGGTTAGAATGTAATGCCGCGGACTGTTGCTTCTGAAATCGACGATACTTGGTCGTTGTTATCGGAGTTTATCATTATGTATATGTATATATATATATATATATATATATATATATATATATATATATATATATATATATATATATATATATATATATATATATATATATATATATATATATATCAGAGGGGCTTCCCTTTGGTGCTCAGACTACTTACTCTGTGGCAACGTTCATGCCATCAATGGCGTCAAGCAAACGCGTCGGAATCAGACTAAAATGCTTCACATAGCCCATTTACATCAGCTGAATGGATTCCGAGTACGTATATGCACTACAATCTTATGAGAGCTACTACTATTTCCTATTTGCTTGATATCAAAGTAACAGCTTAACATGATGACTTTAAATGGCCCACAAGACCTTCTGAGATGATAAATAAACTGATCAAAATTAGGTTTAAATATTAATGTAAGCTTATGCAACAAAATGTGATTATCTATACTAATGTTTCAATAATGAGCAACTTAAATTCACTTCAGCTCATTTTTACTCTTAAGATAAAATCGCTTATCATTTAAAGCACCACTTAAGTCAAGCAGTTAAGGTTTACGCTGAGATTTGCATCCTCGTAAGCGTCATACCAGACGGGCATATTACTTCACCATTTGGGACGAGATATGTCAGCAATTCATATTTGTTACAACTGCTGACACATGTGACAAATGAGTACCCCAGTATTAAATCAATACATTGACATGGAACTTAATTAATATATATCCTGGTATAAACCATTCTTCTAGTGGCTGTATATTTTTTTTTGCTATTTTTGGGTTCATAGAAGAATAGTATGCAAAATGATAGTTCCGGTGTTTTCTCAGCTCAATCTGTTGAGAGAAATCACTTCAACAAATATATAAGAAACGGGGTTTACATTTATTTAAACTACCGCCCAGGTTCATTTTAAAATCTACCTGCATTGGAAAAGTTAAAACCGGTGGATAAACCGTAACTAGTTAAAAGCTCTCAATCATGCAATTTCGAATGTTGATGACAATGGCCGTTTTCATGAAGGATTATTGCGCTGAAAAGTTTCTGAAAGATTCTGAAAGTTTTGAAAAACTACACAACTTTTACATGCGATTTTTGGCCAGAAATGTCCCTCATAATTTTGTAATATGTCGGTAAGAATAAAATATATTGACAAAATTGTGGTTTAGTGGTAATAAGCAAGGTTTGATAGAATCTTCCTGAAAAGTTTCAGGAATATTCTATCAATACTTATCTTGCTTATAACTACCAAACCGCAATGTTGTCAACATATTTGTATCTTACCAACATATTACAAAATTATGAGGGACATGTCTAGCCAAAAATCGCATGTAAAAGTTGTGTAGTTTTTCAAAACTCTCAGAATCTTTTAGAAACTTTTCAGTCCAATAATGCTTCGTGAAAACGGCTAATATGAAAGATACAACTGTGCAACAAATGCACCCACTGGAATGCATTCATCAAATATATTCTTTAAAAAATAATAAATCATCTTGACTCTTAGCTATTACTCCTGTCTAGGATAAAAATAGACAGTTTCCCCACAGTCAAGTTTGTTATTTTAGTCAGAATCTTAATATGAGTTTGGAGATCAATAAATCCTTCGAGGGCGCTGATATTTGGCTTGCATTGAACGCAGCAGGCTGGCTATAACTTTTGCCAGACATATGATACGTTTTCATTACAGCCAGATACATTTTCAGGCAAAGTTTGTAATCAGCAACTACATCGTGAAGCACATCTAACTGAACTTCACATATATTATTTCAGAGTGGCATTGGTGTTAGCGACACGAAGAAGTGTCTTTTTATTGCGGTTTACATTTAAAACTTTGTACCTATTTGCTCTCTTAATGATGGCATTATGCTTTCTGAAGTTGGTTTCACCAGGCCTTTTTAGCTATCACGTGATCAGGAATGAGTTCGTAGACTTCTTATAAGTTATATCTTATAAGTCTTATAAGATAAGAATATCGCGCAATAAGGTTCTGTTTGGTGAATAATGTTGTTCGTAACATAACACAAATGCTTACCATAAGGGCACTATAACACCATGGATGAAGAAAAACATGGATTGGAAACCAACAGCTGATTGCGTGTTGACCTTCGATAAGTAAACAGGACACCAGAAGACGCGTGAAGCCTTGCGATGAGCGAGGGAGCATGTGGTGTGGAGCCATAATTTGAAAAGGAAGTGTCTTGGAGTTACTGAAGTTACTGTGATCAGAATAAAGCCTGTTAAATTAACATTACGATAAGCTCAGGGAACAATAATATTTGCGAAAAAATGTCATAGCAAAAGTTGAAATGCGTGAGCTCCCAAAGACCCGCTCATCGCGGCGCTACACACCGGCGGGCGGTTCAGTTTGTGTTACTTACTGACCGCTAGGTGGCCGGCCGAGCGGCCGACATGCAGTTGACCAATACTAAAAGCATCCAGTTTCCAATCCAGTTTTCAATCCAGTTTTCAGTCATCCATGATAACACTATTGAACTGATGGTATCATAGGTGTAGGTACAGGGGGCAGGGGGGGCAGCCGCCCCCGCCCTCCCTCCCTCCTCCCCCCCCCCCCCCCCCCCCCCCCCCCCCCCCCACACACTCACACATTTTGGATTTTAACATTATGCCTATGGGCGTTGCATGGAAAGAATCGACTTCAGAATGCCTCCGCCCCCCCCCCCCCCCCCCGAACTTGAACATAGTTCCTACGCCCCTGGATGGTATTTCTATTGCCTTGGAACTGATGGAGATTGCGCTGCCGCCTGAACGCCGACCGTCCCGTTGTACAGTGGTGCGGTGCGGTACAGCCTAACGCAATGTTGTGCGTCGAAGCTAGAGTTGCAAAATTCTGGTCCCCCAGCGCCCCGAACTGGTCACGGCCGTGACTGAAGCTGTGACTGGCCAGGCCAGCGCCATAGGGTTAGCATTGCAGCGCCGTGACTAAAGCTTGCCAGCTCATTCCGTGGCCGTGACTAGGCTGTGACCAAATATTTAGGATGTTCTGCACCTCTAGGACTCGAAGCCCTTCCATCGTGACGCTCATTCGCCTCATTTTTCACGGCTTCTCTCCTGTGGAAGGAAATTACTCCGCGCGTCTGTAGTTGAATGAATTTAACAAAGATTAATGATCCTCGTGGAACGGAGGCATGTGAAGGAAGGTCTACCAGTTGCGCGTGAGCACCTCAGAAAATGAGGTAGATGTCAAGGAGTTAATGGGTGGCGGAAGATTGATGTTGGGAACTTGAGAATATCGCGCTGTCAAATAAATGATAAATCTGCCTTCATCCATAACGTACTACATGCCACCCGACGGTTTTGACTCCCAATCAATTAAGCATGAATGACGCGAATGTGTTCGGTGCATTGCTTAGCAACAACAATTTTATGTTCTCAAATCTCAATTTTTCTGAGTTTTCAAGATAACCGGTGTTTGACATTGGGCAGTTAGTGTTGTTGGAACTCAGTAACTTTCTTGCAAGTTTTAAAAGGGAAAATCCGCCTTTCCGTATATGATTTGAGTTGGGATAGGTACAATCTTGCGTCCATGGTAAAATAAGATAAACCATTTCCAATGTTGTAAGAGGAATTTTGTTCCAAAATATTCGGAACGAATTTTTGTAATGAGGCTAATTTGACTCTTTGTTTCCATTTTGGATGAGCATGGAATACTCAGTTTTACTTGTTTACATATGTTTGTGTGGTGTGTACAAGAGCCGTGGCAAACATGCGGGGACCCGGGAACAGGGGGGGGCAGTGCGGGTGCTTGCCCCCCCCCCCCCTCCTCCCACATCTGGACGGCCCCCGCAACTTTGGCGTGGCAGAAGTTTCCCTAAAAATGAGCTCTTTCAATTTCCTTCACAAAAAGTTATATGAAATATGAAAGCCTCCGCATGTCACTTTCATTTTTTGTATAGTTTTATTTTATAGCATGTCATATAAGTATGTTATAGCTTTGCCTTAATAGCAGTATCGTATACCTTTTTTCGTTCCTTTTCCTTTTTCCATTATGTTCTATGAAATATAATGAAAAACTTTGGTAGCAGTATATTTGGTAGCAGTTGTTTGCTTGGCGCGTCGTCGTTAAAATGACGCACTGACACATAAACATGACGCATAAACAATGACGATAAATATCTGCTGCATTTTGTTTATAAGTTTATCCCCCGTCAACGTTACGGATGTGGTCAAACTGGCGTGCGACCCTCTAGCTGTTCTCTCTGTCTCTGCCGACTCTTGCTTGAAATTGCCGCTCCGGCAATTGCAAGCAACACTGGTGGACAGCAGAGTTCGTCACGGGCTGGGCTGGCCCTATGGGCCATGGGCCGGGCCTGGGCCGGGCCTGGGCTGGGCCTCAACTTTAAGGAAATCACCGGGCTCTGGACGGGCCTGGGCTGATAAATGAGAATGTTAAAGCTCAGGTCAGAGCTGGAAAATATTTCAACCAGCAGTTCACTTCCACAGCAACATACTGTTGCTGTGGCTGTGGCTTTTTGTTTGTTTTTTGTTAGCATAGTAGGTTCATTGTTTCACATTTATGGTATACAAGTAAATATGCTAAGATAGTGATTGCAAATTTTGTGAAAATATGTATATGCTTAATCTGAACGGGCCGGACCGGTCCTGGGCCTGAATATTATACATTTGAGCGGGCCTGGTCCGGGCCTGGGCTTGGTGTTCATGGGCCTGGGCCGGGCCGGGCTGGGGGTTGGTGGGCCTGGACCGGGCCGGGCTGGGAGTTGGTGGGCCCGTGACGAACACTGGTCGACAGCTCACACTGGTGGACTTCTTCAAGAAAAAAACGTCAGGCGTCAGGTACGAGTATTTTATCAGACGACTCATGACAGGCGAATTCACTCACTTCACAAAGGCATATGGTTCATAGTAGGACACGGGAGGGTGGCATGACCCCCCACTTTTTCATAATTTGTGTTTTTTTTATTTTAACCCGCGCCGTGCCGGGGGCGGGGCGTTTAGACGCCCCCCCCCCTAAGGTTTTTAGAGGAGTGAAAAAACGTCGGCGCGCCGTTTTTGCCGGTTCAAAAACGGCGCAGGGCGCACAGCGCGGCCATTTCAGCCGCCGTGTTTTGCACACCTGTTCGGGCATCAATTACCCACATTGTGTGAAATTATTGACCACGGGTCATCTCAGGTCAGGTCACGTGACCCCACCTCCAAAAAAGTTTGAGGTCGTACCACAGCCACAGTTTTTGGCCGATCGGTTTAAAACTTACAGGATTTCATAAGGTCATAGGTACGCCCCCCCCCCTGCAGTTGCTATGGTACACACTAAGGTCCGGCTTCTTTCTCCTCTAACGTATGTTTGACGGCGAATTAAGAAACGACCATATATGCATTCAAACCGCATTACTGAGAGCTTCAAATTGATATATTGACGCATTGGCTCACCTTATCCATTGACTGCTTTTAAGCAAAAATCCGTTTTTAAAACCGCAAAACGCTAAAAACGTATTTTTGCTTAAAAGCAGCCAATGGAATAAGGTGAGCCAATGCGTCAATATATCAATTTGAAGCTCTCAGTAAAGCGGTTTGAATGCATATATGGTTGTTTCTTAATTCGCCGTCAAACATACGCTAGAGGAGAAAATAAGTCGGACAATAGTGTGTACCATAGCAACTGCGGGTCCCTGTACCTACAATTCGAATATCGAAGATTTTGTATATCGGTGACCTAAGGTCGGGTCAATTTCGTGACCTTCCCATTATAAGTCAATGGGTATTAAAATGGCAATATTAAAATGTTTCCTATTCCGAGGATACGCATGATATCAGTTCAATTCCTTCTGGATCATGTTATCGTAGGCTATCATTGATGATCCTTGATAATTTTTTGTTCAGTGACCCCTACAGGGTCAGCCGAGGTCAGCTGAGGTCACTAACATTTTTTTGTGTGTCAATAACTCACGATAGAATGAAGACAAAGATGTGAAACCGGCATCAATGCGTTTGTATCGTCGAGACACGTCTCCCAATATGCAACATGACCTAATTAGATCGCCACTTGACCTTAACCTGAGGTCAAATTTCTAAGTTGACCTAAACTGGTCAACATGAATGTGATTCAAAGCGCCTTGACGAGATGAACATGATGGTGTCAAAATGATTTTGTATCTGTATTGGGTAAAAAGTTATTTGCGAACGTTTTGCCAAAAAATAGCCTTTTTGACCTTTGATGACCCCTGGAGCCTAAACTTTTGACCTGAGCCCAAATTCGATAACACCATTGTGATTGAATATTTCAAGAGCTTTCTATTTTTTCCCTGTTTGTTTCTAGCTATCATAGTTCCCGAGATATTTGGGGGTTTTTGGAGCGATATCCTAAAACTGGAAAATCTGACGTTTGATGACCTCTAGTGACCTCAATATTGACCTGAACCAAAAAATGTTCGAAATAGTTTCAAAGTGATTTTTGATGAGCTTTCGAATCATGTTTTCGGTTTTTGTATAGCACGGCGAAGGTGGCGCCGAGCACCAGCACGGCGCGGGTTAATCTTCGATGAGGAAAATTTGATAACGAAAAGGTGCACCACGCTGAGAAGTGGGAAGACTGCCCCAAAAATATATATTTGTTCGCACCCCTCCCCCCTAACTTTAAAATCGTTCGCGGGCCCCTGCAAACATGATTCATAATGCCTCCTCCGTTCAAGAAAATTGTGTTTTATTCATATCATATGGAGGTACAGTATTGCAATTAAAGTAACAATTCAGTCATTTTCAGTCTGAATTCTGGGAGCACAATTATTGTCTTCATCTAACAGCACCAGAACGATAGGCGGTAGGTATACCACCCAGACTGGTTATTGATTCGACACTGATTGAATCGATTGGAACCGTTCAATCAAAATTCATTGAATCAAAACATAATCGATTCACCACCAGATCTGTTGATTCATGAATCGTGATTGAATCAAAACCCGCGTCAAATCAAGTCTGATTGAATCAACAGATTGAACGATGCAAGTACACTGGTAAATTGTGCCAATACATGCAATCCCAGTGGCTACATTCATTTATACTGAAATACTATTGCTGTAACAATGTTTTAATGATCATATATATGCATGTTTCCACTATTATTGATTTGACATAAATTCACCTCATATATTTAAATGTTGAATCAATCGTGAATCGATTCAAATATATGTTTTGATTCTTTAAATCGGAAGGAATCAATT
Organism: Chirona hameri; assembly: GCA_036785665.1. NCBI lineage: Eukaryota > Metazoa > Arthropoda > Thecostraca > Balanomorpha > Balanidae > Chirona > Chirona hameri. Next base: position 206,168 of record JAXIVJ010000354.1, on the reverse strand, counting down.
TGCAAAATTGTATCCGTGAATCGAACGGCGATTGAATCATTCAGATTCCGAAATGAATCATGATTGAATCGTTCCAGAGAAGTTGAATCAATAACCAGTCTGATACTACCCACCTGCCAAGTGGGAGAGCGCGCGGACGAAGCCCTGTCGGGGCGGGTAGCGCTGGTGCGACACAGAGTGGCTCAGGAGGTAGTACTCTCGGCCTGTGTCCAGCCACGAGCGCAGCACCACCATGTCCCGGTTCCGCAGCGGGGGCACGCACGACACTGAAAAACACGCCGCACGCTCGTCGGCCAGTCTCATTGAGCTACAGGGACTGTCTGCCTGTCAAATATCTAGTCCCCGTCGTTGTGGGACCAGACTCAGAGCAGAGCTGGTCGTATGTCAGGGAACTATTACTTTGACACTGGCAAATACAGGGGAGGGGGGGAATTAATTAAGCACAATTAGTGGGTAGGTTACTTGGTAGTTTACCAACATGCTGATGTATACCAAAACTAAAACATTCATTTTTCTGCTATTAGAATGTCTTCAAGCATGACAAGAGTTGTTGTAGTAAACAAACATTAATGAGGTGATATCGTCGACCATATAGACACGCCTCCAGCAGATCTGGTTCAGCGGCCCAGCGGCTGTGCGCTCTCACCAGCGTAGTAGCAGATCTCATTGTTTGGGTTGAGGCAGCCGGCAGAGTGCGACTCCAGTCGACTCTTGTCCCAGTGCCCCCAGTATTCCTCGTCGTGCAGAGTATCGTAGGCTGTGGCTGCATCGACGTCCAGAAGAGCTGTACGCACCTGTTGCGGAAAACGCCAGTGGCGGCGGCTCAGGGCAGGCTGCTTAATGATATAGGTTTATTTGTATAGGAATGACAAATATATCTATCCTGAATACTGTCTTTGGTTAATGTCGCTTGAGGTTGATCATAAATCTGTTATTCTAGGATGAAGGTGCCCGGTCGATTGCTATTGTAGTTTTCACAGTCGTCAGCATTTGCTAAAACTATAGCATACACATTCATCGCCCTAAACATATCATTGGAATACTTTGTGTCCATGTATCGTGGGATATTGATGCCTCTGTGACATTTATGTGGTCGTTTACGTCATATGTGTGGGATAATCCATATCGCCGTATCGCCCCCTCTGAATAGCCGCTTATCACGCCTTCAGCCAGCGACGCCTGAGTCAGTTTATGGACCCATATTAGGTGTATACTTCACATCTGGCCGATATGATACCCGTGGCACCGTGATGCCAGGTCGTAGAAGGAGACTAGGCAGCGTTTCTAGACATATGTTACTCGTGTAGCCCAATTGAATCGAGCGTAATGCATTCCAAAAAGTGGTTTTCGAATGGTTTTATGCCGCGTATTTAACGTAGATTCGTGTATATTTAGTTATAATTCAGCCTTTGACAATGGTTCGGGATATGCATAGTTACTGCTAGGGAAGTGGAAACTGGAGGAAAGGAAACCATTTTTAGAAACCATTTGATTGTCTGGTCCCAGGCACGTCTGTAATCTGCAATTTCAGATGTCAGGGGCGTCGCCACGGATGATGTCAGGGGCGTCGCCACGGATTTCGTTTTACTGGGGGGACGCAATCACACTCGCAGTAAAAAACAAAAGTTGTTGACCAGGGAGGAGGGAGGGGGTAGCAGCACTGGCGGATATAGGGTTCGAGTTGGGGGGGGGGGGGGGGCGAATACGCTCAGCTTCATCTGCAAAAAGTTGTTGACCGGCGGGGGGGGGGGAGGGGGATAGCGTCGGGTCGTCAGCGCGAGGAAAAAAATACTGGGAGGAGGGGTGGCGTCGGGTTCTCAGCGCAAAACAGTCGTTAACCGGGGGGTGGAGTTTTTCCCTAATATCCCGCGCCCCACTGGGGTATTCAGCCGAACACGGGCCCTCGTGAGCTTCGGATCCAATAACCGCGGCGAGAGGCGCAAGGCAGCAATATAAAACTCAATGAGACGCATCTAAAGCATACACGATTTTGCTCTCAAAATAAGGTCACATGTCAGGTCACAGCCAGGTTAAGGGTTACAATCGAGGTATTTGAGTTAATGGGCCATACTTTCCACCCAAAGCCTTAGATTGCGACTGTTCTCCCACAAAGTGCTCTCAAAGATATAATTTATTTCCCACATACGCGAAAGTGAAATTGTAAGCAAAGGTCAAAGTCAAGGTCAGGTCACAAAAGGTCACTATTGGCAAGAGGTCTACGAAAGCCATGCGATACATGTTATATGGGTTATTTTACACGTATAATTCGATAGTAGTAGCCATTTTCACAACCTGACCCCATATAATGACCTTCAGGTCAAGGTCAGATCACATAAGAAAAACATTTGAAATAGATTAATCTAAATAAAAAAGGCATGTTTCTAGACCAGTTTTGTCTCAGAAATACAGTGGTGGCATTTATTTGTAACGCTTAGTTTTGCATCATGGTGTAGGCACCCGGAACGTCAGCTAACCAGGCATTTCAATCCCAGCATTCAGCCTGGCGGGCTTGGGCTCCCTGGGCCTGACTTTCAGTTCTTCTCACTACCCAAAAACCAGTTGGGAAATGCAGGCGGATCTCTCCTGACCAGAAAGCTATGTGCTTCTTAATTTAAGTACCAGAAAACGTAAAATGTATTGTTATCTTTGTGATTAAACCTTCAATATTCCCACCATCTTACCTTGACCATTTTTGACGATTCACTATGAGTATCTCTGCTCCATACGTTGAGAGACTTGTTGCAGAATTCCACTTTCCAGCCGTCATGCTGGTCGGCCAGGGTCACCAACTCTTCGAAGTCCTTGTCCTCGGCGACCCGCACCTCCCCGAGCCGCATCCTGACCTCTGCAGCTGACCTCGTGTGACCTCTGGTTAACCCAGACCGCCGCAGGCCTGGTGACGTCCGGATACACTGCGGAACATCAAAGGGGCGTGAGTTGTTAGTGGGGATGAAGTTTCTCAGGTGTTGCGATGTTTGCGACGTTACGTGCTGCAATACTTGAACATCGGATTCATCGGTAAACAGGTCGTAGTTCACAAATCTGCTTAGACAACTCCAAATAGATAAGCCGAAGACCGGCTGCTTTAATGGTCACATTTATGTATAATTAAGGCCAAGGGTTGAGATGCCGATAAATTTAACTGGACTTGCCAGGTAACATTATTTTTACTTCATTCCACAGGTGGTTTGATTAAACAATACACAATTCACTAACATTGCATGGACACTTGGATTCGTAACTTTTCAGTGGTTCTTAATATCTATTTATTTATTTATTTATGTATTCAGAAATCACCAACAGACACAAAACACGGTTACAGGCGAAGTCAGGAGATACAACTAGAAATCTGAAAACTAAAACTAGAAATCTGAAAACTAAAACTAGAAATCTGAAAACTAAAACCAGAAATCTGAAGAAAACCGAGGGGCAGGGCTTATGCGATCCTCGGATTGATCAGTGACGCCGAAACGATGCTGTTGCAATGAAGCCCGAGCCGCAAGATTTCGACACTTTATAGCCACCATTATGTAAAGCTAGGTTGCATAATGCATACAGTTTTATCGCAAACTAACCAACAACAAAATAGTTTCTATCAATTAATTATATTCAAATATTGGAATACATTCGAATTATATTCGGAATCTTAATGCCAGTTTTCAATAACGATGAATAATTCCGATCTTATTTCCAACTTGGTTCGCATTTTTGGCGCGACTTTCGTTGAATACTCCATTATTTGTTCGGTCTCTCTGCAGTTCGTTATGACGTGTTCCGGCTCTCTGCCTAGACAGGTTGTAATTACCCGCGAATCCCCGCGGGGATGTGTAACCATGGGCGTAGGAACAGGGGGGGGGGGGGGGCAGGGAGGGCAGCCGCCCCCTCGACATTTTGGATTTTAACATTACGCCTATGGGCGTTACATGTAAATAATCGACTTCAGAATGCCTCCGCCCCCCCCCCCCCTCTCCCCCCAACATGAACATAGTTCCTGCGCCCCTGTGTGTAACGACAAGTTCTAATTAAAGACAACATTAATTAGTGCGATCCCAGCCAACGCAAATCTTTCTCCACCGAGACGGCTGCAAACAAGGATGGAGACGACATTTCCCTAGACCTCATGATTTTCAGCCCAGTAATCTTGCAGTTGTGGTAGGTATTAATTACATGTGCGAGTTTGTATGCGTGGTTGAAGCGTGCTGTCATTTGTGATGGGTATTTGGTTGGTACAAAATTTTGGTCGATATTATTTGTCTGTATGTTAGATAAAAAGAACATCTCAATTATCAGGCAAGGGACAGTAGAGGTTGTTTAACCAAGGATATTTTACAACAGATTAGCAGGCAGGCTTTTCGTTGATGACCCCAAACTTTCAAGTCAGCAGCATCCAAATAAATAATTAACTCGTGTATTTATTGGGCAGTTATGAGACCTGCATGAAATAGGTCAGTCGTAGTTGAGCATTTGCACGGCCAAGGGGTGACCATAATGTAAACACAGCCAATCTACCAGCCTCAGGAAGCCAGCGGAATACCCAGTCAGTGTCAATACAGCAGTGCTCTGCCACATCTGGGGCAGAGGAGACCGCTGCAGCGGCCACCTCTTCGCGGACGATAACCGACCGTATTTGTTGACGCCACAATCTACAGCCGAGGGGCAGGGCGATAAGTCTTATCTTATGCGATCCTCGGATTGATCAGTGACGACGAAGCGATGCTGTTGCAATGAAGCCCGAGCAGCAAAATTTCGACACTTTATAGCCACCATTGTGTAAAGCTATAGGTTGTATAATGCATAGTTTTGCCCTTATGTTTTACACAGCTCTGTATTATACAATTCAGTTATATATGAACATCAATTGCATATGTTGTAGGCAGATTTGTCAATGATTCAATGTGAATCGACTACTTTTGATTGAATCATTCTTATTTCAAATGAATGACTCATGAATCGATTCACCTCATGCGCAAACCTGTTGTGAGTCACTGATTGAATCATTCATACAGAGAAAATAGGCTGATTGAATCATTCATTGCTCAAAGAATCATTATTTTTTGGTCGAACAGCATAAACTGTCCAAAAAATATGTCAGCGGCCCAGCATATATCTGTGCCCTGTGGACTTAATGGCCAATTATATGAGCTCTGTGTCCTGAGCTGTAGCCTGTAATTCATCAATGCGTAAAGAAAGCGAGGCTTTGTGTCCAACTCCAGTGGGTACAAAGCCACTGTTCAATCAGCCCTAACTAGGTGAATACCTTGGAACTGGTAGGGTTAGGGGTAGGCACCTAAATACTTAGAAAAGGTAACTAACTCATACTTTGATTCATAAACCACACAGTAAACGCACACATTTTTCACACGTAAAATTATCAAAAGGTACCGACCTTTTCCTAATTTCTAGGCTATACCATATCAAAAACTAAATCATAAACAAACATTTGCATGACCTCCGGATGTCCCAAATATCATTGTCGCATCGTCGCCGCTTTATTCCACATCATGCTTTATAAAAAATAATACCTAATGCAAAACCAAAATAAATGTTCTATTCGCTTAAAAAGGCGAAGCGTAAAGTCATTAATTCTTTTGGAACTTGGAATTTGCAATTATAATACATATTATAAATATAATTTTATAATCAAAATAAACAACACGCGTGTCAAATTGGCTCACATTCACATTCACATTCACATTCGGAAACACATTCACGGACTATTTGGATTAGCTTCAAAATTGGAACACAGATAGATCACGACCTAGTGATCATTCTGGTATAATCTTAGAGTCGCACATTCAAAATCAAAGGAGTTAGAGCAGGTCAGATGGGTTTAAGGTCAAACAGCGGACTATTCCGATTTGCATGGAAATTAGCACACTGGTAGAAAATAACCTCCTTATTACGCTCTTGAAATCTTAGAGTCGTACATTCAAAATAAGAGGATTTAGAGCAGGTCATATGTTTAAAGTCAAACAGCAGACTATTCTGGTTTGCATGAAAACTTGCACACAGGTAGAGCATAGCCTCCTTATCACGCTCATAAAATCTTAGAGTCACACATTCAACATCAAAGGAGTTAGACAAAGGAGTTGACACTTCTCTTTAATGTTGAGTGATTGAATCAAGATTGAATCATTCATTTTGTTAATGTTGAGTGATTGAATCATGATTGAATCATTCATTATGGTAATGTTGAGTGATTGAATCATGATTGAATCATTCATTACGGTAATGTATAGTGATTGAATCATGATTGAATCATTCATTATGGTCCGTGAATCACAGTGAATCGATTCATGACAAATATGAATCATTGACAAGTCTGGTTGTAGGGATAATATCAATACAAGTAATGCTAAAGTGGTGAATACATATTCGAGGGCTCTTTTTCTGACATTGCCAGTGAATGCCACAGACGTTTTTCAGCGTGGTCGACATCAATTTCACGCACTGTGTCGGTAGCAGTCCATTTACCCTCCCCCTCCCCGCTCCCCGCTCCCCTGGGCTGCGGGGTAGTAAACACAACGCCAGCGCCCAGCCGGAGGTGCCACCATTGATTGGCTCCCGGCCCCGGGCGGCTGACTGCCCGCCAATCACCCACTCACCCACTCACCCACTCACCCACTCACCCACTCACCCACTCACCCACTCACCCACTCACCCACTCACCCACTCCCCACTCACCCACTCAGCCACTCACCCACTCACCCACTCACCCACTCACCCACTCACCCACTCACCCACTCACCCACTCACCCACTCACCCACTCCTCACTCACCCACTCCTCACTCACCCACTCACCCACTCACCCACTCACCCACTCACCCACTCACCCACTCACCCACTCACCCACTCACCCACTCACCCACTCACCCACTCACCCACTTACCCATTCACCCATTCACCCATTCACCCATTCACCCATTCACCCATTCACCCACTCACCCACTCACCCACTCACCCACTCCTCACTCACCCACTCCTCACTCACCCACTCACCCACTCACCCACTCACCCACTCACCCACTCACCCACTCACCCACTGACCACTCACCCACTCACCCACTCACCCACTCACCCACTCGCCCACTCGCCCACTCGCCCACTCGCCCACTCGCCCACTCGCCCACTCGCCCACTCGCCCACTCGCCCACTCGCCCACTCGCCCACTCGCCCACTCGCCCACTCGCCCACTCGCCCACTCGCCCACTCGCCCACTCGCCCACTCGCCCACTCGCCCACTCGCCCACTCGCCCACTCGCCCACTCGCCCACTCGCCCACTCGCCCACTCGCCCACTCGCCCACTCGCCCACTCGCCCACTCGCCCACTCGCCCACTCGCCCACCTCTGGCCGCTGATTCGGCATCGATTGGGCAATCTGGTGACCCAATACAGACAAGTGTGTGCCAGGACTACTGATCAGGATCGGCGCATTCGTGCCAGACAGAATACTGGATATCCGGGTGAATGTTGAGTGATCGTGAACATTCAGCGAGAGGATCATGAGCAAACAGGCTGCTCAGGCCCAATGAAAACGAGATTGCAAGAGTGATCGAGTTTTCTGATGGATTTCATTGAGTTATTTGAGTCATTTGATTTCATCAAGTCATTGAGAAGTTATTGGTGAAAGCAATTTGCATGGCTAACATTATCGGTTCTGTAGGCTAATAATTTCCCCAATGTATTTGAAAAAGGTAAGCGCAATTTATATCGCTAGACATATCGGTCAGACCACAGAAAGTTATAGTGCCCTGGGTCAGACCCGTCAAACCTACGATATTTATAAATCCCGCTCATTATTGTTTGTATTTGTATTTGTATGTGTATTGCGATTGAAGAGCGATCCATGCTGCTAAGCTCCGAGTCAAGTAAACAGGGACACATTGTCCAGGGTAAAAGCACGCACGCACGCACGCACGCACACATCGCAGCAGGCGTAGACAGTTGGTACGAGTCTGCGGTTCACCATGATATCGTCACACTTGGGATATGACAAAGGAAATAGTTCACGTTGGAAAATTTTCCCAAACACGATTTTATTATATTTTTTAATCAATTGATTTTTATATTGTCAAAAATGGCCTTATATCGCGCCGATTCAGGACAAAAGGCCGTACATTATTATTGTTTATCAAAACTATATGCATACTCTCTCAGTCAGAGTCCTGACGTCACGCGAATTAAAAAAATGGCTCAGCCAATCAGATTCGAAAGTAGTCGCGTAAGGATAGACTCGCATTAGAGATGTGCCAACCGGCAGCCGGTGGTTCGCTTGCTAGCACCAGCTGCAAGCTGATTGTCTGATGGTATAGCCTCTGCCACATCCAGCACCACATTCTTTCGCCAGCACCGCATTCCTTCGCCAAAAAATGAAATATATTCGGCTGGAGAGTCTTTTCAGTCAAGAAAACTTGCAGATAGGGGTTTCCCAACACGGGCTACAAAATTGCTATCTCAGTTTAAAACTAATGTTGAAGGTGAACTATTTCCTTTAAAGGAAACATAAATGTGGATACATTTATTTGGATTTCTCAAAATTTTGAATAAAAAAATTCACAAATCCGAGATAGCAGTTCGATAGCCCGGTCTATTTGCAGTATTTTGATTTTAAGACAATTTAGCTTATTTCAAACACCGTACCTTTGACAGCGTTTTCCGAAAACTATTATTTTGCAACGAAAACCGAAGAACATGACGTCACTCTGACGTCATTCCCGGTTGACCTATCATAATCTCATATTTTACCTTTTGCCAACAAGTATAGAATTGATGTGAGAGAAGGCACTGGAAGTTTGGTGACGATACTGATGTTCGTTTAGGAGTTATTGCAAAATAACGGGAGGGGGAGGCGTTCAAAAATAGCCCCCCCCCCCCCCTAGTAAGTCGCCGGTTAAGCGGATGCGACGCTCATCATCCGTTTTAAAGTGTGCGAGAAGCGTTTCTGGCACGGTTCGTTATATAGAAGGTGTCGGAGGGCTCGAAATATGAGTCATGCCATTCGAAAGCTTACCTCATGAGGATCTCAGATCTCTCTATTTTTTCTCTCAATCTGTCGAGTTTTTTTGTTGTAATTGCTATTTTTGTCGAAATCTTGGAACTTTTCGGATGACCGATGCTACTGCTTACGTTAGGGCAAAGAGGCTGGCAAATTACATATGCGCAAACTCGTTACAGCCTGTATAACAACCTCCAACTGATAGCTGAACCTCATACTATTGATATAAGCAACGATAGTGAATAGTGAATCGCCCCCAATAGCTGCCGTACGGCTCACCTCCCCGCTCCCGTGAACGCCTGATCGACCTTCGCGACCCGCCCGCGCAGCGCCGGCCGCCGCCGACCCCCTCTACGGAACTGTGTATTGACAAATTTTGGACGAACCTTGCGTTGGAATGTTAAATTTCGAGTTCAGATGGTCGGTCCAGTCCTCCACAAAGACATGGAGCGAGGCCCAGTAGAGACCAAGCCCAGGAAAGGGTATAAATTATAATGCGTTTCCGGGTATTTTGCATTATTTAGCCTCTAACCAGCGTGGTGTAACGTTTCCGTTCGGAGCGCGCTGCCAGAGGCCGTACGCACTCGGCGTGCTGGGCGGGGCTACCGGTTGGCGCGGCGACTGACACGCCACCGCCGCCCGGCCGCGTACCGACTGGCAGCTGACCTGGATCGGTACAGTCCCTGGCGGCGCGCCCCGAACGGGAGCGTGACATTACGCTAGTTAGAGGCTAAATAATACAAAATACCCGGAAACTCGTGTGAATGTATACCCTTTCCTGGGCTTGGTCTCTACTGGGCCTCACTCCATGTCTTTGTGGTGGACTTGGCCGACCATCTGAACTCGAAATGTAAAATTCCAACGCAAGGTTCGCCTAAAATTTGCACACAAAAAAAGTTCCGTAGGTCGGCGCTGAAGGTCGGCGGCGGCCGGCGCTGCGCGGGCGGGTCACGATGGTCGATCATGCGTTCACGGGAACGGGGGAGGTGAGCCGAACGGCAGCTATTGGGGGCGATTCACTATCGCTGGTGATTGTTGCTTATATCAACAGCATGAGGTTCAGCTATCAGTTGGAGGTTGTTCTACAGGCTGCAACGAGTTTGCACATATGCAATTTGCCAGCCTCTTTGCCAACGTAAGCGGTAGCATCGGTCATCCGCAAAGTTCCGAGATTTCGACAAAAATGGCATTTGCAAAAAAGCCCTCGACAGATTAAAAATATATATATATATATATATATATATATATATATATATATATATATATATATATATATATATCTGAGATCTTCATGAGGTAAGCTTCCGAATGGCATGACTCATCTTTTGAGCCCTCCGACACCTTCCAACGAACCGTGAGCTGGCTCAGCGATGTGAGATCGCTGGACAGTTTGTGATGCAGCGCAGGCGCTCTCCAACAGAAGCGTCGCTTTCTAGATATACATATAAAAGCCAGATAAATTCGTTCGGGTTAAAACGTCGGAATAAGCCGATCACCTTTGGACAATATTGCAATAATGCACACAATAGAAATACTACATATGTTCCCTGATGCTATTTCTATTAAAACAAAATAGTCAACTCGGTGGGGTGACAAGAGTTAGCAATTGATAAGAAAGGTAATGGAACTAAGCTCTGCCAAAATGGGAAGCTCCCACCCCTGGGTAAGTCGCGTTTACATTAATATCCCTGTGCTATTTAAACAGGCGTTGCAATACAAACCAACCGGCATGGTTCATTACCGGTATGGTATAAGTGGTGGTAAGATACCGATGTGATAAGATACCGCTGTCCCGCACATACACGCCAGTTTTTGTGCGAGTCTTGGTAATACTGTGAGCATGGGCGGATCTAGGGGGGGCAAAGGGGTCATGCCCCCTTCCCCCCAGGCCGCCTGAAATCGGCGCAAAATTGACACATTTCCTGATATGTAAAACAATCTAAGCAATTTTTACTAAGGCAAATTTGTTTTAAATAAGCTCTCAATGCATAAGCATGCGAAATCCGAGGAGTTTTCAGAATTGTGTGAGACGTTTTGGGATTTGACCCCCCCCCCCCCGCAACACCCGTTCTGGATCCACTTTTGACTGTGAGTGGACTAAGCAGCAGTCTGCGCGCCCTAAAACCCAAGAAACAAACAAACAAGGACTAAGCAGCGGAGTAATGCGGACTAAACAACGGACTAATGAGGACTAGCAGAACTCAGCGGATCGATTGTCGCGACCTGATGTTTACCAACTCAGCGCACGCCAGTCGCCAGTGTAGGGGGGTGGATGCCCTCCCCCCCCCCCCCCCCCCCCCCCTACACTGGCCACGGTTAATATTCGTAGTGTGCGCTGAGTTGGTAAACATCATGCTGCCCCCTCGGTGTTTAGGGAATTGACTCGCGTATTTATCAACTGATTGCGATGAAACTTTCAGTACCCTATTTTTGAGCAATTTGACACATACTCTGAAAATGTCAAACTTCTAATCCCCATGACCCGTGACCTATGACCTGTTTCTCAAGTTTATGCCAGGCGCAACTGGCGTCCCGACTCCCGTAGTATCTATCGTAGTAGATGCTTGTAACTTGTGCAGTTTCCGAGTGCTTATTGTTCAGGGGCATATGCACAGGTGTTAAAGGAAATAGTTCACGTTCAACATGGGTTTTGAACTGAGATAGCACTTTTGCAGCCCCTGTTGGGAAACCCCTATCTGCAGCAACTTTTCTTGACTGAAAAGACTCCAGCCGAATATATTTGATTTGTTTTGCGAAGGAATGCGGTGCTGACGAAAGAATGCGGTGCTGACGATGCCTATGCACTGGACAGAGGCTATACAATTCGCCAATCAGATTGCATCTGGTGGTAGCAAGCGAACCGCCGGCCGCCGGTTGACACTTCTCTAATGAGAGTCTATCCTTACGCGACTACTTTCGAATCTGATTGGCTGATACATTTTTCTTCTTCATTCGCGTGACGTCAGGACTCTGACTCAGAGAGTATGTATACAGTTTTGATAACATTAATAATGTACGACCTTCTGTCCTGAATCGGCGTGATGTATGGCCATTTTTGTCAATATAAAAAAAAATGTATTTCAAAATATAATCAAATCGTGTTTGGAAAAAAATGCTCCAAGGTGAACTATTTCCTTTAACAGGTGACATGTATTGTTTCCACTGAGATCGTGACCTCCGATGACCAGAGATTAATTGTTTGGCCTCTGGCAGCTTCGAGGACATTTTGTGACGCTGATTTCAAATTTGGCATCCATTTTACATAATTATATGTTCACTGGGTGTCATGCAATTTCACAGTTCAGCTGAGGTCGCTGACCTCCGATGGCCTGAGATGACCTTTTTGGACTCTGGCAGTTTATAGGACATTTTGTGACGCTTATTTAACATTTGGCACCCATTTCCCATAATTATATGCTCGTTACGATTCTAGCTCGATTACAATTAAATATCTGCACATGCACGATTTGGATGACATCCGGGTCATTGACATGACCTCAGAGGTCACCTAACGACCCAGGACCTTATAATCGGGTACCAACGACTTTCTCTCATCACAAGCAACACGCTCGTCTTTGTTTGAATCGAAGCTCTATCTCAATTACGGGCGAAACACCAGGGGGTCGTACCCCCCCCCCCCCCCCCCCCCCCCCCCCCCCCCTCTTGCACGGTCACGTAGGTATCGGACCCTGCACTGGTGAGCAGGGCCTATTTTAACATGTTAACTGGGGGGGGGGCAAATACCCTCCCCCACCCAGTGAGCCGTTTTGCGCCCCCCCCCCCCCCCCGTCAAGAAATGTTGCCCACCCTGATTTCAGTATTTTCATGTCCTTTTTCGCTTGATAGGTTAGTTCAATTCAAATAAAATATGCTTACCTGGTGATAAATGTATACAAATCAAATGCAAATGTCATGATATTCCTAAATTTTAGTATTTCCCAGCCAAAATAAAGTATCTTTAAATTATTTCCGGAATATATTTAATTGCAATATCCTTTGAACAATGGGATGGGGGAAAATTGTGTAAGGTATAATTGTTTTGGGGTTCATAAAAACAAAGATAATTTTTCATAATGTAAATATTTTTGTATTATATAAAAAATGCGAAATGAACTAAAAAATGATTAAAAACAAAAACAATCAAGCTCATGTCCTTGTAGTTGTGACGTCACGACCATAGTGAAAATCACAAGTGCCGTCACAAATCACCGAGTGTCGTGACGTCACAAACAAAATCAAGAAAGTTTGTTTTAAATATGAGAAGTTAAGAGGAAGTTTTGGGACAAAAGACGGTATAAGATGTGTGTGATATAGACAAATCGAGAAAAATATGCTGAATTTGTTATGCGTAAAAACCCACTACCTGTCCCCCCACCCCATTGCTCATTGGCGGCAGAGTGGGGGAGATCGGGGGTTGTTAGATCAGGAACGTCACCACACAATTTGGAGTGGGTGGGGGCAACTGCTAAGCCGATTGTGTTGAAATTTGGTGTGTGGTTAGGGATCTCTCAGCCGCCACTTTCCCACAAGTCAGGGATGGGGTGCTTCTGCTCGTGCGCACGTGTGCACCACGTATTTGTATCTCAGAAACTAACTTCCCTGATCGAGTTGAAATTCACCATGCATTTCCTTTGCGTTCGCTCGTTCATCGCCAACTAACTACGGCGCCTTACTGGCTCGGTAAAAAAGTTATGGAAGAAAAATGACGAATGACCTCAGGGTGAATAGATTTTACCTCGTGGAGATCACAGGATAAACATACCACATGGATGGAGGATGCCACGTGGAGATATTTCGTTCTGGATCCGCCAATCCACATGGATTGGCGGATCCAGAACGGTTGGTTTGGGGGGCAAAATTCCAAAAGTCTCACGCCATTCTGAAAACGCATCGGATTTGGCTTGCTTATGCATTGATAGCTGATTTAAAGCTAACTTTCCTTAGTAAAAGTTGCTTAGATTTTCTTCTATATCAGGAAATGTGTCAATCTTGCGCCGATGTCAGGCGGTTGGGCGGGGGGGGGGGGGATAATTGCCCATTTTTCCCAACCGTAGATCCGCCACTGGTATTTTGCAAAACATGCGGGACTTTGGTGAAAATTGGGTAAATTTAACCATTTCCTGTGGATTTATATGCATTTACATGTTTCCCAATGACTTATAATTGAGAGGTCACAAAATAGACTTCACCTTAGGTCACCGAAATACAAATCATCCGAAATAGCATAATTGTAGGTGTTTATGACCTGATTAAATCCTGTGAGTATCTAACTGATCGGTCAAACAATGTGGCTGCGGCACATTACATTTTTTGGAGGTGGGATAACTAGACTTGAATTAGTGACGTGACCTGAAGAGACCCGAGGTAAACAAATGAACAGGATTTGGTCAATTGATAGGCAAGCAGTTGTACCAAAAATGGCGGCGCGAAATGACGTAGTTTTCCGCAATTTCCAAAAAAAAAACTGAGGGGAGGTCATCTGCCCCCACTGGCGGATCCAGGGGGCGGACATCAGGAGGTAAATGCCCCCCCCCCCACACACACACACACACACAGGAATCTGGGGGCAAGGGACATGCAATACAAGTATGCCCCCCCCCCCCCCTGCGCGTTCCATGCACTGAACGTGAAAACAATGATCTTAGGAGAAAACTTCATGAAAATGGAAGTTTTTTGTTCTTCTCTCAAGTCATTGAATTTGAAGTTTTCAATTATATTATTATATTATTTCAATGATAGACAAAGCAGTGCACCTGATGCAATTCAAGCAGCCCCGGTGACACACGCCCCACTGGGGGGGGGGGGGCAGAATCTGCCCCCTTCCGGATTGTCTCAATAACTTTAAAACTGTGATAGATAACAACGTGAAATTTTCCGTACCTTATACTGCATCAATTCTACGTCTTCTCACCAAATTGCAATGAAATTTATGCAGTATTTTGGAGATAATAACTTTTAATGATGTCATGTCATGCCATTTTTGGTGGAAAAACAATAAATGTTTGAAAAATCGTAAAAAATAGAGTTTCAAAGCAAATTGCAAATAAAAACGCAAAAAAGGGAAATGACATTCTCTTCCAGATGGCTGTCTCGGATTTGTGATTTTTTTCAACCCCAAAAATATTTTTTATCTCGGAAAAATGTCCACAAAATATTGTTTTGTGAATTCGAAAAGTGAAATTCTTAAGCTCGAATACCAAAATAAGGTGACCGCCCAAATCCGTAGAGGAAAAAAATGGGGGTATCTTTTTGCCACAAAAAGATGCCCCCCCAAAAATGGGGTACCTTATTGCCCTCCCCCCCCCCCCCCCCCCTCCCAGTGGTCTTCCCTTAAAATAGGCCCTGCTGGCGAGGGTTAACCACCGCTAAAACAGTGGACTGGGCTGTGAACACCGCAAGACAATGAGTTCACATTCATAAGTCATAAGAACCTCTATAGCATAAGCGGCGGAACGGGGGGGGGGGACACCGAGGCACCGTGCCCCCTTCAATTTGCAAGGAGGAACCCATATCAAAGTGCCCCCCCCCCCCCTCCCCCTTAAATTTGGTATAGCTAAGATAGTTATGGCGATAATTATTGGCGTAAAACTTACAGCACTGTATGCTACATCAAAATCTGCGTCTTCTAAAAAAACAATGAAATTGATGTAGTACCTTGGGCGATATTGACGTTTTAATGACGTCATGCATGCGATTTTTTGGTGGAAAAACGATAGGTATGTACTGCTGTGCCTGCTGAGCTAACACCAATTTACACTAGATAAAATGTGATGGTGCTGGCTGGCTGACGACCCGACCCCCCACCCCCCGGTCAACAACATTTGGATTGGAGAGTGAAATCGAAGTGGAAGATATGCCCCTTGCACAGAACCGTTCCGTCGCCACTGCTCTGTACTCTATAATGGAGAGGTCGACACACTGTGATTAGGGGCGGATCCAGGGGGTGGCCGCAACGGTCGCCCCCCCCCCCCCCCACCCGCCAGAAGGGCGCCCCACGGGCTGTCTGTGGCGCCCGGCAATGGACAGCCCGTGAGCACGCAGCGTCCCCATGGACCGTTTGGACGCCCTTTTGGGCGCCCTGTTGAAAGTAACTTACCGAGTATCAGGTCAAACAGGTCATGACCTGGTCCTTTTGACCCAAGGCGCCCTTCCGGCCAGTGACGGCGCCCTTTCGGCCATTGACGGTGCCCTTCCGGCCAGTGACTGCGCCCTTTCGGCCATTGACGGCGCCCTTTCGGCCAGTGACGGCGCCCTTTTCGGCCAGTGACGGCGCCCTTTCGGTCAGTGACGGCGCCCTTTCTTTGGAAGGCGCCCCTAAATTGGCCTGCGCCACCCCTCCTAAAATATCCTGAATCCGCCCTTGACTGTGATTACTGGTGAGTGATTATGTGAGTGAAACGTGATGCATCAGAGGTTCTTGGATTTATCACGATGATGCAAGACGCCTCTGCACTTCACAATTTGCCCAACATTCTTTTTCATTTCAAATTATACCTCAAGAGATTGTTTCTCATAAAATGGAGCATGTATTCAATACGATAGATGATGCAGCTCTTCTGAAAGGGCTGCTCGGCTTATGCATCACAGTTCCCAACATAATTTTGAACGACGCCTGCATGTGCGATATTCGAGATTTATGATCGCAAGGAGAGAGGATGGCCAGGGTGGTGCATGAGTCACCCACTCACCATGAGCCAAGCATGAGAACAGAACTAGGGATGAAAACTCAGTGATCTTGCGGCTCTGAACAAGATTGATCTTATAACGTCACAATCCATCCTTATTAGCAGATTCCAGTGCGCATTAATTTAACGCTCCAAAATATAGGTACGATGCTCGTCATTTAAAGGAAATAGATTCACCTTGGAAAACTTTTACCCAACACGATTTGATTGTATTTTTTAATGCAATTTATTTTTATATTGTCAAAAATGACCTTATATCGCGCCGATTCAGGACAGAAGGCCGTACATTTTTATTGTTTATCAAAACTATATGCATACTCTCTGAGTCACAGTCCTGACGTCACGCGAATGTAAACAATGGTTCAGCCAATCAGATTCGAAAGTAGTGATTCGAAAGTAGTCGCGTAAAGATAGACTCGCATTGGAGATGTGCCAACCGGCGGCCGGCGTTCGCTCGCTAGCACCAGCTGCAAGCTGATTGGCTGATGGTATAGCCTCTGCCCGGGCTAGAACCAGTACAACATTATTTCGCCAGCACCGCATTCCTTCGCCAAAAACTCAACTTTATTCGGCTGGAGAGTCTTTTCAGTCAGGAAAACTTGCAGATAGGGGTTTCCCAACACGGGCTACAAAACTGCTATCTCAGTTTAAAACTAATGTTGAAGGTGAACTATTTCCTTTAAAGGGACTGTCCCACCTTCCCAAAAGTTGTCAAATGTTTGTTTCTCGCAAACCGTGCTCAATTTAATAAAAAGTTGAGTTTTAATATGTGGGTTGATGTCATATTGAGCTCTAGAGAGCTACACAGAAATCATTTACGCTGTCAAAGTATGGGCACAATTATTTCGAGACAATTCTGGCGCTTTGAATACAAAACAAACCAGTTACCAAACCATTGAAACGTAGCAAATATCTCCAAGGTTCACCCTAAAACAAGTCGACTATCATTACCAGTTGGGTAAAGAGAGACGACGCCTGTCGGTTTAGAGGCCCTATTCAAATACACATCGGCTCTTATTTTTTACAGATTTCAAAATCAGACTCAAATAAAAAATTTATTAGATCATTGTGGTTTGTTTTAACTGCTACCATACTTAATTGCAATGCCAAGCCATCAAAATGACTATCCTCAACTCAAATATAGTGCTAAGGTGGGATAGTCTAAGGTGGGTAGTAAAGGAAATAGTTCACCTTGGAAAATGTTTACCCAACACGATTTGATTATATTTTGTAATACAATTTCTTTTTATATTGTCAAAAATGGCCTTATGTCGCGCCGATTCAGGACAGAAGGCCGTGCATTTGTATTGTTTATCAAAACTATATGCCTACTCTCTGAGTCAGAGTCCTGACGTCACGCGAATGTAAACAATGGTTCAGCCAATCAGATTCGAAAGTAGTCGCGTAAAGATAGACTCGCATTGGAGATGTGCCAACCGGCGGCCGGCGATTCGTTTGCTAGCACCAGCTGCAAGCTGATTGGCTGAGGGCATAGCCTCTGCCCGGGCTAGAACCAGTACACATTCTTTCGCCAGCACCGCATTCCTTCGTCAAAAACTCAAATATATTCGGCTGGAGAGTCTTTTCAGTCAAGAAAACTTGCAGATATGGGTTTCCCAACACGGGCTACAAAACTGCTATCTCAGTTTAAAACTAATGTTGAAGGTGAACTATTTCCTTTAACACGCGCCCTGGAGGGCCTCTGATAATTACACGCCCTGGAGGGGAGGTAATTATCTGGATTTCGCCCCCCCCCCCCTCCCCCCTATGAGCTTGACAACCACGCAACGTAGCGACAAGCAGGAAACGACGTTAGATAGCTTGGGATAAGCTCTATCGAAAGTATATCGGTCTGTTTTAGGTCAAGTCTATATTGAGGTCACCAGAGATCATCAAAGGTCATATTTTCCAGTTTTAGGCCTTCGCTTCGAACACCCCCAAATATCTCAGGAACTATGATAGCTGGGAACAAACGACAAAACAATCGATAGCTCTTGCAAAAATGCAATCCCACTTGGTGTCCTCATATTTGAGCTCGGGTCAATGGTTTAGGCTCCAGAGGTCAAGTGTAAAAAAAAAATTACAAAACTTTTCCCGCAAATAACTTTTTACCTAAGGAAGATAAAGCAATACGTTTGAGGCCATCGTGTTTGTCTCGTCAAGGCACTTCGAATCATATTCATGTTGACCAAGTTAGGTCAACTGAGAAATTTGACCTCAGGTCAAGGTCAAGTGGTGTCCCAAGTAGGTCATGCTGCATTTTGGGAGACGTGTCTCGACGAGACAAACACATCGGTACCGTTTTCACTTCTTTATCTTCATTATGTCGATAGTTATCAACAAAACAGTGTTGTCGGTCACGACATTGACCCGACCTTTGGTCACCGATATTGGAAATTCGAGATAAACAAATTGTAGGTATCTATGACCTTATGAAATCCTGCAGTTTTGAAACCGATCGGCCTAAAACTGTGGCTGCGGTACTACCACAAACGTTTTGGAGGTGGGGTCATCACGTAACTTGGTCTGGTGACCTGACCTGAGATGACCCGAGATCAAGAATTGTACATAACGTGGGTAGTTAATTTCCGAACAGGTATGCAAAAAAGGCGGCGCTGTGCGCCGCCGTTTTTGCGCTATCCTCGAAAAACCTTAGGGGTGGGCGGATTTCGCCCCCCCCCCCCTCCAGGCGCGTGTTAAATGGCCAAACAAGGCCTTTTTACCTTCACCGCCTTGGAAAGCACGGTCCGACATACCGATGAGAAACACTCACCTCAGCACAAGGCCCGATCGTTGTGCTAAGTTGACCAGATGCACAGCTGTTTAAAAGCTGCACAGCTGCCCAGGCGACAGCACTTACACAGACCACTGCACTGCCGTTCTTCCACTGCAGTTCCGCAGCAACCGCACACTGTTCACTGGACCTCTCGGCAGGAACCACTCCGACTGGTCCCCACTTCTCACACTCACCGGTCCCCACTTCTCACACTCACCGGTCCCCACTTCTCAAACTCACTGGCCCTCACTTCTCACCACTTTCGCTGCCTGGTTTCACACTGAACCTATGCCCACGAACCGTCAGTTTTGGCGTCGTGACGGCGTGACACAACACGACACCAACGGCGTGACACGTCACGACACCAACGGCGTGACACGTCACGTCACCAACGGTGTGACGCGTCACCGACTGTTATGCCCCACCGCACCGCGTCCGGACACTGTGTGACCGCCACCGACACAGGTGGCCGTCTGTCGTCGGGCCGCCCGGCCGTCAGTCGTCGGCGCCGAGTCGCCCTGCTCTATCGGCGAGCGAGGCGAGCGAGGCGAGCCGGGCGGCCCAGCTGTGGTATAGATCCGGCGTCCTCGGCCGGGCGCCACGCTGCCGGCGGCGGTAACCGCGGCCGCGGACGGCGGAGCGGGCCCCGGACCGACGTCACAGACACAGACAGACGGGGGTGATGGGTGATGTGTGCGGGTGGAAGGGAAGCGTTCGGAAATTAGTTTTCGTTGTATATTCCAAATCATGGTATGCTTAAGTATTCGACAGGGTTTCGGACTCTGGACCGGTTTTGCGGACACGGCCACGGGTGTAAACAAAAATACACACGCGTCAGTTTTGAACGAATCTTGACAAACTGAGCGTCAAAATCTTAGAAATTAAGTGGACTTCATTTGCCATCCTCAAAAGTTAGATATGTTTACTCTGAGTATGAATAGTTTACAGGGCCTATTTTAAGGGAAAATCCCTGGAGGGGGTGGGGGTGGGGCAAAAAGGTACCCCCAAAGGTGCCAACTGTCAAAGCAATATCTTGAGTGTTGACTGACTTATGGCTCCCTAAGCAGACACGCTTTGTGACTTATGGCTCCCTAAGGTATTGTTTTGACAGTTGGTGTGGGCATCGTCCATACTTGGTTCTCCAATATACATTCCGGCTGTTTCATATGATTTTATATTTTATATGATTTTATGAAGAAGAAAAAATTGGAGAGAAAAAATCCACAAAATCAAAATTTCCAAACATATTGACAAATCGGAATATACATTGGAGAACGAAGTATAGACAATACCCAAACCGAATTTCAAAGCAATATCTTTAGTTTTGGCTGACTTATGACTATTTAAGTATGATGGGTCTGGATTTTTTATTCGACATTTCCAAATATGCTCGCACCACTTTCCCTCCTGCTACCAAAATGCTACAAAATGAAGGAAACACGAACGAGGGAAAAAATATGTTTTTTTCGCAAAAAGTTATTTTTCGCAGTCAGTACCCATTTCACATTGCAAGTTTCAGCGTTTTTTTGGGGGAGATAATTTATATTGCCGCCCCCGTCGAGCTTAGAATGGGGGGGGCTTTTGCCCCTGTCCCCCCCCCCCCCCCCCCTGGATCCGCCCGTGCTTACGAGATGCGAATGTCGATCTAAACGAGATATTTCCCACAAGACAAAATCTTCATCTTCAATTGTGAATTGCTTTTGCTCATTTTGGTATTAAAAGTATCTCAACAAGTTCATGTCGGGTCAGTCGGGCTCAGGCTATCAAGTCAGGTTTGTTCCAGCAACTGCGGAATTCCTATTGAACTACAAACACACATCTCAGTTCGCTATACTGCCAGATTCCTATACTTTCAGTCAACACCGCATGCTACAGCAGTTTCTACTGACAATCAGGGGCGCAGCCAGACCTTCAGAAGGGGGAGGGGGCATGCCCCTGGGAGAGACCCCCACCCCAAAAGAATACCCCTGGATATGAAAAACTCTACGGATTTCGGCCACTTTATTTTTTGAGGCCCCCTTTTAACCATTTTTCTTCGTCTACTTTTGATGAGCTGGATTGGACCAGGACCATCAGCAGGCATTGCACTGAGCGCATTACTAATTTGTATTGTTACGTACAGGAGATAAAACATATCTTAGCTAACAACAGGTGGGGGTCGGCTTTTCAGTGTGGGGGCGGCTGAAAGGACGAAAAATGTACCCCCATTTTGATACGTGTATTTAAACATTTGCAGCATTTTTTATGTGGATTTTCATGTTATAGTAGGTAGGTATGTATTTGTTAGTTAGCGCCGCGAAGCGGCGCGAAATTTTTACGGTTTTGCCTGATAAAACCCAGAAATATAGGCGGTGGGCCTTGTAGCTCGGATAATAAGCTAACAATGCTATTCAATCAATTCAGCGTTACGACGAACCGATGATGATGACTATGGCTTCGTTATGACGATGATTACCGATGTGACGCCACGAAGCGGAGTGAAAATGTTAATTTTACGTCCTGGAAAACGAAATGTTAATATTGGAACCAGACCGTGAGGTGAGATGGCTTGCTGAGATGGTCCTGGCCTGTTTCCACTATTAGCTCTTCGGTCCAGCAAATTGTGCACCGCTGGAGCAGCTTCCAGGTGAGCAGCAAAGACGATCTCCTCGTCTTTGCGTTCTCGTCGACTTTTTCGGAACTCGGCAAACTAGCTAAACATGGTAAACATGAAACATGGAAACCTGCTTGAAACATAAAAGGGAATATTTCATGAATGGAATGGGCACTGGGGCCAGCAATTCCCGCCAAAGAGAACCTCTGCCAGACGCTTAATGAAATTCTTTTTCCCTTTTTCCAAATTTGTATAAGTAATTGCGAAACTTATGTCATGCCGCGAAGCGGCGCGAAATTTTCCAGTTGTTGACAGGTGGGATAGCTGGATTTTGACTGCACTGCAAAGGCAAATTTTACGATAAATTGTTAATTTTTCCCGCAAAAGGTGGGGTCGCCTTCTAAAAGTGTGGGGGGATTTTGCCCAGACCTCCCCCCGACCCTCCCGTCGGCGACACCCCTGGCTGACAAATATTGCATCTCACACTCTCCTGAGAGGAAATTTTTTAAATTGTTTTGTACTACCACCACCCCCTCCCCCCAATTCGAAAACGCATCAGGCTTATCAAATTACCATTTTTAAACCCAAGAAAACATTGCACCAGGTGGATCAGAGTACAGCACATTACCGCTCATTATGACTGCGCCGACCACGGCTAGCAGGCGCTCCGGCTATAGCAGGCGCTCCTGGCGACGGCTAGCAACCCCTGGGCAGGCTCGAGGACCCCGTTCACAGACTCAATGGCCCTCTGGATAAGCTCGAGAGGGCCCTGAACAGACTCACTGGGCCCTTGGTAGGTTCGAGAGGCCCCTGAACAGACTCTAATGGCCCCTAGGCAGGTTCAAGAGGCCCTTGAACAGACTCAATGGGCCCCTGGGCAAGCTCGAGAGGCCCCTGGGCAGGTTCGAGAGGCCCCTGAACAGACTCAATGGGCCCCTGGGAAAACTCGAAAGGCCTCTGGGCAGGCTCTAATGGCCCCTGGGCAGGTTCGAGAGGCCCCTGAACAGACTCAATAGGCCTCTGGGAAAACTATAATGGCCCCTGGGCAGGTTCAAGAGGCCCCAACACAGACTATAATGGGCCCCTGGCCAGGCTCGAGAGACCCCTGAACATACTCAATGAGCCCATGGACATGCTCGAGAGGCCACTGGGCAGTTTTGTTAGGCAGTAAGTGGGCTCAATTGGCCCCTGGACAAGTGGACATGCTCTAGAGGCCCCTGGGCCGGTTTTGGTGGCCCCTGAGTGGGCTCAATGGGCCCTAGGGCATGCTCTAAAAGTCCCTGGGCATGTTTTTGCGCCCTTGAATGGGCTCAATGGACCCCTGGACATGCTCGAGAGGCCCCTAGACAGTTTTTGGGCAAATCGGTGGGCTCAATGGGCCCCTGGACATGCTCGAGAGGCCCCTAGACAGTTTTTTGGGCAAATCGGTGGGCCCAATGGGCCCCTGTACATGCCCAAGAGGCCCCCTGGGCCGGCTTCGAAAGCCCTTCAGTGTCTCTGAGTGCCCTTGACATGCACCAGAGTGACCCTTCCCTAGTTAGAGGGCTCCTCTGTGACTTTTTGAAAGCCAGTTAGCAAATGGTATCTGGGCCGATCTCGGCGGGGCCCCCTGTGACCCGTAAGGGGGGGGGGGGCAATTGCCCCCTTGACCCCTCCCCCCTGGTTGCGCCCCTGCTGACAATGTGTGGCTGACACAGCGTGTCATTTTTGCTGACACAGCGTGTCACCACAGCTGATGCCGCTGTTCATCTGACACGCTGACACGGTGGCTGACACCGCTGTTCATCTGACACGCTGACACGGTGGCTGTGTGTCACGGTGGCTGTGCCACGCTGACACGGTGGCTGACACCGCTGTTCATCTGACACGCTGACACGGTGGATGTGTGTCACGGTGGCTGTGACACGCTGACACGGTGGCTGACACCGCTGTTCATCTGACACGCTGACACGGTGGCTGCTCGGTGGCTGTGAGTCGGCGATAACTGCGCCAGAGTGCCGCTGGCCTTTCCGGCTGAATGCCGATCAAGGCTAAAGTTGATCCAGCCCGAGATAAACAGAGCGGCAGAGAAGTGTCGCGAATATCAATGAACTAGAGAGTGGGCGAAGAGAGAGGGAGGAGGGGGAGAAAGAGGGGAGGGAGAGAGGGGGATGGGGAGGGAGAGGGCGAGAGAGAGGGAAGAAGGGAGGGAGGGATAGAGAGGGGGACATAGGTGTCGATTTATATACCTTTGTGGTGGCCCTCGCCCCCCATGTTGATTTTGCCCCCCCCCCCCCAACGTTTTTAGCTGCTGGCGGATTCAAGAGGGAGCGAAGCGGCCAAGCCTCCCATACCGCCTGAAATCGGCGAACACATTGACACGTTTCCTATTTTAAAAGAAAATCGAAGTAGCTTTAACAAAGAAACGTTTGTTTTAAATCACCTCTCCATGTATAAAAAGGCGAAATCCGGTGAATTTAATATACATGTGCATGAAACATTTTAGGATTTGCTCCCCAAACCAACTGTTTTGCCGTTCTGGATCCGCCCTTGTCTCTGGCCTCAGATAAGGTACCTGAAACATACAGGTTTCATTCGCAGTGATTCATGGAAAACCAAGCTTCTGATCATTTCTTTAGTTCTACGAACCGTAGACTACCTAATACCACCTTCGTCACATCGCACGAATAAACCGGGGGGAATATCGGCGAAGCAATGCTTCTCTCCTATGTGAAGTTTTTAGTTGTTTCCTTCTCTTGCGATCTGGAGGCATTTATTTGGAAGGCGTATTTTATCGCCGATTTGAGTTTGGGCATGTATGTACATATGTACATAGTCTCAGCGCTGCGTGATGCGCGTGAAATTTTCCCTCATACCCATGAACATGTGTCATCACTGGTCACTGAAGTTTTTCGACAGTAAAGTGACGGTGTTAGAAACGGACATTACAAGTCCTGGATGGAAATAGAATCGTAGGACACCGTTTTGCGTGTCGTAGCTGTAGTATGTTTGTGTGTATAGAGGGGTGTCCGTCTTACCTCCCATTGCCGTCTAGCTTGAATTTGATTGGGAGTGGGTCCGGTTGGCCTGACCTATATGTCAGTTCTACCTCCAGTAGCGGCTGTATGTATGGAACCGTGACTTAGAATGCTCCAGGGTAAAACACAATCAGAAAAGGTGCGCAAAGAATCAATAATACGATGCCCGGTAAACATGAAAATGACGGCGCTCCGCGAGGCCGTTTTTTAGATCTCCAAAGAACCTTTGAGCGTGTTCAAACAACCCTAGCAATATGGAGGATAAAGTTTGTCTCCGCATGAAATGCTGGCAGTATCGCAACAGTGATATTGTCAGTCAATGCATGGCGTAAATTTTGAACGCCATTGACTGGGGATATCGGCCCCTGGTTATCTTTCGAACCAATGAGCGCAGCGAGACGCGCAAGAAGGCATTCGAAAGCTCTCAATAAGACGCATTTAAATCATTTGTTTCATCATTTGTTTAAATTGAGGTCAAATATCAGGTCACGATAAGGTCAAAGGTCAAAATCGAGGTATTTGAGTGTATGGGCCATACTTGCCATCAAAAGTCTTCGATTGCGACCATTATCACCCAATGTGCTCTTAAAGGTAACATGCACATTTTGCATGAGCAGAAGTAAGAATTTTGGCAAAGGTTACGATCAAGGTCAGGTTACAAAAGGTGGGTCCGCTTGACCTGAAATATGCGTAAAAAAATATACGAAAGCCATGCGACACATGTGCAATTGATTATTTTACACGTGTAATTCGAACGTGATATTCATTTTACCACCTGGCCTCATTTCAGTGAAGTTAAAACTCGTGTGTAGTGACGTCACTAAATCCGATGTATCTCGATTTTTTTATCGGCAAAATTGCTTCATTTATGCACAGAAGACGTAAAGTCGGTGTAGGAGAAGGTACCCAGAGTTTCACGTTCATGTCGCTATTAATTGTTGAGCTATTGCGAAAATACGCCAGGGGAGATATGTACCCCCCCCCCCCCCCCCACTTCCCACCCCAGTAAGGTTAACATTGCTGTTTTACTAAGTAAGGGTTCCAAGTAAGGTCTCGGGCCTTCCGGAGGATGCAGACCGGCCAAAAACGTTGGTTTGAGGGGCCGTCCGACAGAAGTACAAAACTCATGAGATTTCGTCTGTTTTTGCATTATGAATTGATTAAAAAATACTCTTCTTTGTAAAAGTTGCCCATATTCTGTTATGTGTAAAGCTCTCCCCTCAGAGCCGTCCCTGTTCGCCCCCCCCCCCCCCCCCTATCGTTTAAAAAAAATCGACACCGCTGGAGGAGAAATAATTAAATGTGATAGACAGGGCACGCAAACTAGGAAGCTACAGAGCAGTAAAGAGGTAGGTTAATAGAATACCTTTTCGTAACAATCTAATATAATATGCGAAAAGACCACTTAATTGTGGAGCATGGACGTCGGAATACCTGGAGAATAATGTTTTAATGCAGTGGTTCTAAAATAGGAGGTAATTGCCCCACTTGGGGTAATGGAGCATTCGAGGGGGAGGGGGGGGGGGTATTGTCGATTGAGCAGCTAAGTAAGAAATTCTATCTGATTTGTTTCATGGTGGTGTACAATGAATATCTATCTATCCCAGTTTCTGTTTCTCTAACGCAGACATCTGGTACCGTATTATCGCA
This sequence comes from Chirona hameri, assembly GCA_036785665.1. Taxonomy (NCBI): domain Eukaryota; kingdom Metazoa; phylum Arthropoda; class Thecostraca; order Balanomorpha; family Balanidae; genus Chirona; species Chirona hameri. The sequence continues at coordinate 179,450 of JAXIVJ010000354.1, read as the reverse complement.
AAGAGAATCCAAACTGATCAATGCAAAATAATACTTAGCAGCCTCTGCGGTATAATGAACACGTTGGAGGGAAATTTGTGCAGCACATTCTCTTCTGTGCGGTAGTGTAGTACAATGCATGCATATAGTAGGTACACAATTACAGTACAATTTCAGTCAGGTGTACGGAGTAATGAGTCATTCTGGTCAGTGGTCGCTCAAAGGGGCTACTATGCTATTGACGCCGAAAACCACTGCCTTAAGTTAGACCACGAGCAACAGCACACACCTATATCAACTTCTATGTCTACCCCTAGATGGCACTAGTAGTAAACGCCTGAAGTTATGCTGTACCGCATAACTTGAAGCCAAGGACTGCGGCATCCGGGCATGGGGAAGGAGGGGGAGGGGGGAGGGGGGTACGAGTTATGCAGGTCATCGAAAGGGGGTAAACATGCCCTTGATGTTGAGAACCACTGCTTTAATGCATCCTGTTAATAAACATTATACTTCAAAACTGAATCTTCGCCATGCTTATTTGCCATTTCCTTCTCGCGAACATGAATAGAATACGGAAGAAATCACTTTCGTGACTAGTTACTTAACTTATGCATAGTCATTCATCATGGATAGCCGTATGATATTTTATCGCCAAAATTAAGTTACACCGAACCAGCATAGGTACTAATGCTGATCATGTACCTAGTAGGTATGGCTCTTCCATATTTGTGCGAAATGCTTATTGCTGTTATTTGGTAGGGAAGGCCGGGGTAGTCAATTGTAACATTTGTTCCCCCCATTTTCGATTCTCGAGCGAAAAGTTTTGGGTTAGATACCTCTTTCTCGGATTTTCACAAACCTTGCTATTTTGCCTTTGTAGATGTTAAATAATTTCGAAATAACCACTTTTAGGTGTCCAAATTTCGGTATGAGAAAGTCACTTTAGCTGTTACAATCGACCCCAGGTAAGGAGTAGATTGTAACAGCATCCGGGATTAAGTGTACCATGTTAACAAATGTGCCGCGAATGGTGCTAAAATATATAATTCGTACAGTCAAGGGCGGCCCCAGACGGCTGATGAAGAGGGGTTGGGGGGGGGGGGGAACTTGACCAAAAGGGTAGTCGAGGTTCGTGACTGCAGGGGGTAGTCGTTTCTTATGAGCAGTAAATATTATGCATGCGATAGCAATGTATCATATTGCTTTGTGTCTCGTGCGGACTTAAAACATGTTCTTGAACTAAAAATAGGCTGGATTTTGCAGGGAGAAAATTGAAGACATAAACTTGAAGAAAAAAGCTGTCACAAAAGCTGCCCTTAAACTTAACTACCAATGGTATTTACGCAAAATGGACACCCACACAACTATTATTGCGCCGCGAAGCGGTTCCAAAATTTGGGGTTTTCAGCGGGCTGGAGAATAAAAAATTGCTATTGGAACCAGGATGCAGGGTCAAGACGAAGAAATATGTCTGGAGCAAAATGTGGGGTCAAAAGACATGTTGCTCCCCCCCCCCATTTAAAGCCAAAGGTGAGGTCATGGCTCCCATGCCCCCCCCCCCTGCGGTCGCCAATGCGTACAGTCTATATTCGACCCTTTTGGATTGGAAAAGAACACTGAATGATTTGCGCTTTATTTTTGGGTCTGGATAACTAGGCCCTAAAAATTTGATTATTTTCATTCAATTCATTACAAATTCAATTCAGTCCAAGCCCCAAGAGCACCAATGCAGCCACTCAATGAGATTCTTCCACCGCAAAGATAGAAGGAATTTCGCCGCATGGTACAACAATGTGATATTTTTCGTCTTTTTTGCTCACAGAATTATAACAGCTTGGGTGCAGTTGCTTACCAGTTTCAAATACGTTTCATGGATTTCCAACCATGAAACACATTATTTTATGTAAAAAATTACGGCGAGCACTATGGGTTCGTTCGCGACAAAAAAAAAACGATAGTCACCAACCATCCCCTAACATCTCGAGGATTTATCAAGACGCAGGACGCGTTTTTTGTCTCTAAATTTTGCACCATTTCGCATTAAATAGGTGGGTTTTCAGCAGTTTGATGGGGGCACCAGGGTATTGGTGCCCCGCCTCCCCTCCTCCTGGATTCAAGGGGGCACGGTGTCCGATGCCCCTCCCCCTGCTCCACTGCCTATGGAAGCGGATCCCGATTCCCTCAGGGCGGCCTCAGGCGACCAGAGTGCCCCTCAGGCGGCCAGAGTTCCCCCTCAGGCGGCCAGAGTGCCCCCTCAGGTGGCCAGAGTTCCCCCTCAGGCGGCCAGAGTGCCCCCTCAGGCGGCCAGAGTTCCCCCTCAGGTGGTCAGAGGGCCCCTCAGGCCAGCAGAGGACCCCCTCAGGCGGACAGAGCGCCCCCTCAGGCGGCCAGAGTGCCCCCTCAGGCGGCCAGAGTGCCCCCTCAGGCGGTCAGAGTTCCCCCTCAGGTGGCCAGAGTGCCTCCTCAGGCGGCCAGAGTTCCCCCTCAGGCGGCCAGAGTGCCCCCTCAGGCGGTCAGAGTTCCCCTCAGGTGACCAGAGTGCCTCCTCAGGCAGCCAGAGTTCCCCCTCAGGCGGCCAGAGTGCCCCCTCAGGCGGCCTGAGTGCCCTCTCAAGTGGTCAGAAGGCCCCTCAGGCCAGCAGAGGACCCCCTCGGGCCTTGCGTTTTGTTTTACTACTACTTTACTTGCACTTTGTTTGAAAGCGGAGTGAAATTCGTTTCGAGTCACTTCGATTGCGTATGGGGACCCCTCTGGCCATTGGGCCCCTTCGAGGCTCAAGAGGGGGGAGAGGGCATGGCCCCCTGCCTCCCCTCCCCTGGACCCGCCACTGGACGTGTGGTTGTCGAGTAGCATTAACACCGGTGTCTCACGCGTGTCAAACTAGCTCACATTCACATTCACATTCGGAAACACATTCGCGGACTATTCGGATCATCATGGAAATTAGCACACAAGTAGAGCATGATCTTCTTATTACGCTCATAAAATCTTAGAGTCTCACATTTAAAATCAAATGATTTAGAGCAGGCCAGATAGGTTTAAAGTCATACAGCAGACTATTCCGATTTGCATAAAAATAAGCGCACTGGTAGAACATGACCTCTTTATTACGCTCATAAAATCTTATAGTCGCACAGTCAAAATAAAAGGATTTAGAGCAGGTCATAAGTTTAAGGTCAAACAGCGGACTATTCGGATGTGCATGAAAATTGTCACACAGGTGACCTTATTACCCTCATAGAATCTTAAGAGTCGCACAATACAAATCTGAGGATTTAGAGCTTGTCAGATAGGCTTAAAGTCATACAGTGGACTATTCCTATTTGCATACAAAATAGCACACTGGTAGAGCCTGACCTCATCACGCTCATACAATCTTAGAGTCGCACATTCAAGATTAAAGGATTTAGAATAGGTCATAAGTTTAAGGTCGATTTGCATGAAAATTGGCTCACATTCACATTCGGCAATATATTCGCGAACTATTCCGATTTGCATACAAATTAACACACTCGTAGCGCATGGCCTCCTTATTACGCTGATAAAATTGTAGTCGCACATTCAAAATCAAAGGATTTAGAGCAAGTCAGATAGGTTTAAAGTCATACAGCAGACTATTCCGATTTGCATACAAATTGACACACTGTTAGGGCACATACAGTGGACTATTTCGATGTTCATACAAATTGACACACTGGTAGAGCATGACCTTAACACGCTCATCAAATTTTAGAGTCGCACATTCAAAACCAAAGTATTTAGAGCAGGTCATAGGTTGAAGGTCAAACAGCGGACTGTTCGGATTTGTATGAAAATTGGCGCACATTCACATTCGGCAACACATTCGCGGACTATTCTAAGCTTGTATGAGTGTGATAAGGAGGTCATGCTCTACCAGTGTGCCAATTTTCATGCAAATCGGAATAGTCCGCTCTTTGATCCTAAACCTATGACCTGCTCTAAATGCCTTGATTTGTAATGTGCCACTCTAAGATTGTATGAGCGTGGTAAGGAGGTCATGCTCTACCTGTGTGCCAATTATCATGCAAATCCGAATAGTCCGCTATTTGACATTAAACATATCTGACCTGCTCTAAATAGGGGGGTCAATTGTAACACTGTTACATTTGACACCCGCAAAAATGTTACAATTGTCCCCAGGCGTGGATCCAGGATTTCGGTCAGGGGGAGGGGCGCCACATACAAAAAGTTGCGCCCTACGGGCGCGTTTGTATAGCGCCACATGGGCGCGACCCGGGCTCAAGGGGAGGGGGCGCGCCCAAGCGCCCCCTGGATCCGCGCCTGGTCTCCGTCACGCCGCGCCATCTTTGAAACGAAACTGACGTAAAACAAAGTGGCGCGGGCGGCAGCTACTGCACTCAATTTCCGGCCAAGTAGCCCCACCCGCCTACTCAAACTCTTAAATCCGTACCTAATAAGATACATCAATGAGTTAATCATATTAAAAAATTAAAAAAGGCTACAAGACACTCTCAAAAACACATAATTATGAATTCAGCACTCGACTCACCTGCCGCACCGTCTTCAAACCCCGTGAGGAAAGGCAGCAGCTGACTGCGCAAATCCGGTTGTGCCGCCACCACCGTCCATCGGCGGGTCCCGGAACTATGGCCACTGTCACAATTTCCCCGTGTTACATTGACCCCGGTCTCCCCTATTCTGTCAATGAGCAGGAACCCAATTCCAGGACGAAGGAAGACTATGACAGAAGGCCGCCAAACATATGGTCGTGTCTCAGATGCCAATAACACCTGCCGGTTGTCCGATAGATAGCGCACGCTCCAATCTAAAATACATAACAGAACTACGCCCAGTGGCGGCGGAAGGTATTTTCGAATGGGGGGCAAATACATCCAGGAAGCCCCCTCGGCTAAAGGGCCCCACGGCCAAAGCCCCCCCAACAACAACAACAACAACAAAAAACGCGAAATGGTGTCTCCTCGAATTTAGGCCACTATATTTTGCAGGGCCTCCAAATGGTCGCAAAAAAACGTCAGACGGGCCCATGTTGAAGTCTCAGGCCTTCTGAGGGCCCCCTCAGGCCTACCGAGGGCCTCCCTCAGGCCGACTGAGGGCCTTCTGTCGACCTTAGAGGGCCTCTCAGGCTGTCTGGGGGCACCTCGGAGCCCTCGGTCAACTTCTTGAAAGGCCCCTCTTAAAATGTATGGGGGAAATAATATGTTTGCTCCCCCCCCCAACTTCTTTAGGGGGCGGCTGCCCCCCTGCCCCCTCTTCCGCCGCCCCTGTCTACGCCTATGTCGATGAAGAATATGGCTGATCTGATATCACATATAATAGTAGCTGAACATGAATGCATGCTCTTCGCCATTATCAACATGTGGTATGTTTGCTAACTCTGTATGTTTCGTTATTGCAGAGAGTTGCCTCATTCAATAAACCAGATATGAAGAAAGTGATTGGTTTAGAAATGCCTACTCAGCTATGAGGCAACTCTCAAGATATTTGTGAACTTGTGATCGAGGCCGTAACGTCCTTTGGCAGCCATGGCTTCCCCTGCTCCACCTGCACAATCTGCTGTCCAGTTGCAGTGCCCTTGGCCCAACTGTGAGTACCAGACTCCTGAGCTTGAGGGGTGCGTCGCAATTCAGCTGCTACAGATGCACCAAGCGGCCACACACCCCATTTCTGCTGCTGCCCCACCTGCAAAGGCCAAACTGCCCACGTTGGAAGTATCCGCAGATGGTGCTGTCACAATAACTGCACTGGGGGTCTTCAAGCAGCAAATCGCGACATACAAACGGAGGGCTGGTATCTCTGGAGATGACCCTGACACCATCCTCCAGGCACTGCCTCCACCTGCGTACAGCCTCATGTACGCCCGGTTTGGTGCCACACTGACCACGTTGAGCGAGTCCCAACTCCTCACACACATCTCTGACCTGATAGTGCGCCCAGAAAACCGCCTGGCCCACATACTGAAGCTTCAGCGCCTGAAACAAGACCCTGGTCAGCCTGTGGCCCAGTTTGCAGCCAAGCTGCGTGAGGTGGCCCGCCAGTGTGAACTGTTGGTCGCATGCAGTTGTGATCGCCAGGTCAGCTTTGAGGAGGAAATGGTGCTATTTCAGTTCCTCTCTGGCTTGAGCGATGCGGAGGTACAGTCGGAGCTGCTGACCCACACTCCCCTCACCCTCGACGCCGCCGAGCAATACGCTGTGACGAAGGAGACGGCCAAGCGCAGTCAGCAGGCGATGCAGAGCGAGGAGCTGGGGCGCATCCGCTCCTCCTACCAGAAGATGAAGCTCGCTGGATCCCGCGCCAGTGCCCCAGCAGCACCGTCCAGTGGCCAAGTGGCCAAAGAGCTCTGCCGCAACTGTGGTGAGGCCGCTCACACCCACCGCCAGCAGTGTAAGGCGTTCCACCACATGTGCACGTGTGGCCGCCGTGGCCACCTGCCAGCCCTCTGCCGAAGCAAGGACCGGCCCCGGCAGCCCGCCCGCCGGGAGGCGACGGAGGAGATCGGCGCCACTCTCTTGGAGCTGAGCTCCAAGTTCGTCCTGGCGCCAGACCGCGGCTCCATCGCAGAAGCTGGCCCGAAGTCCAACCGCCTGCCTGTTCAGGTACAGGCTGATGTAGCCAGCCTACCCCAGGCCAGCCGCACCCGCAGCACCGTGCAAGTCCCGCCTCCAGTCATGTGCGTGGCCATCGCTGACACGGGTGCCACGGTAACCTGCTGTGGTCCAAGCACTCTCAGCGCACTGGGGGTGGAGCGTTCGTCACTGATGCCTTCGGACATCGCTCTCTCCGCCGCTAACCGTGCGCAGCTGACTGTTTGGGGTGCTCTCCCGGTAACCATCCAGGTTAGTTGTGGGAATCGAACGGCGTCCACGCTGGAAGTTATGTATGTCGCAGAGGAACTATCGGGCATGTACCTTTCTGCACGTGCCCTTCAGGCACTGGGCTCGATCTCGGCGGAGTTCCCCTACCCGCCCTCCGGTACTGCGGGGACCGTCTCCGCCCTCGACACCACGCAGTCTGCTCCTGTCGGAACCAGCCTGGCCCCTTGTGGCTGCCCTCGCCGTACACCGGCCCCCGACCCTCCCCCCGTCCCAGAGGGCCTCACTGACGCGGACATCCCTGCCCTGAAGCAGCTGCTTCTGGACCATTATGCATCATCTACGTTTAACACTTGCTGCCACCAACCCCTTCCCCTTATGCACGGACCGCCCTTGGAATTCGCCCTAAAACCTGGCACAGTCCCGCACGCCGTCTACACACCGGCGGTCGTCCCGCTTCACTGGGAGGAGAAGGTCCGCCGCGACCTGGACCGAGACATCGCCATGGGGGTGTTGGAAAGGGTGGACGTCAACGAACCAGTCACATGGTGCTCACGGATGGTGGTGGCCCGGAAACACAACGGCGAACCCCGCCGAACCATAAACTTCCAGTCCCTCAACGAGGCCAGCATCCGCTAGACCCACTCAACCATGCCTCCCTTCCAGAAAGTGATGTCCATCCCCGCCGCTCAGTGGAAAACCACCACCGATGCCTTCAACGGCTATCACTCTGTCGCCATACGCGAATCGGACAGACACTTGACGACCTTCCTGACACCTTGGGGCAGGTATCGCTACAAAACTGTTCCTCAGGGGTACAAGGTCTCGGGAGACGCCTACACGCACCGGTTTGATCGTGTCACTCTGAACGTGAAATCCTGTGATCGAGTGGTCGATGACTATCGCTACAAAACTGTTCCTCAGGGGTACAAGGTCTCGGGAGACGCCTACACGCACCGGTTTGATCGTGTCACTCTGAACGTGAAATCCTGTGATCGAGTGGTCGACGACTCCATCCATTTTTATCAGCCCACCATCCGAGACATGTTCCAGCACACGGCTGAGTATCTGACGCTCTGTGGCAATAACGGCATCCTCCAGAATCGCGACAAGTTCGTGTTCTGTGAGAAGACGGTGGACTGGGCCGGCTTCCGTCTTGGTCCTGAGGGCGTCCGACTGCTGCCGTCACACACGGAGGCCATCCGCTCCTTCCCGACGCCAACTTCAGTGACTGACACCTACGATCATTCATGGCTCTGGTAAACCAGGTGTCGGTCTTCTACGCGACCCAACCCAGACTCCTGCCATTCCGGGCACTCCTGAAGAAGGAATGTCCCTGGTACTGGGACGAGACACTCGATCAGCTGTTCCAGGACACAAAAGAGGTCATCGCCCGTGAGGTGGAGCAGGGCATCCAGTCGTTTGACCGTACCAAGACAACCTGCCTCCTCACAGACTGGTGCAAAACTGGGCTTGGACATGTCCTCATGCAGAAGCACTGCACCTGCACGGAACTGAGGCCCACATGCTGTCCGGCTGGATGGCGTGTGTGTGGCGTGGGGTCCCGATTCACCTCTCCCGCTGAGAGCCGCTATTCCCCCACCGAGGGTGAGGCACTCAATGTTACCAACGGTCTCGAGAAGACCAAGTATTTCACGCTGGGCTGCGACAAACTGGTGGTGGGGACCGATCACAAACCCCTACTCGGCATCTTCGGAGACCGCTCGTTGGAAGGCATCGACAACCCTCGGCTGCGACGCCTCAAAGAAAAGAGCTTCGGGTGGTCATTCCAACTGTTCCACGTGCCGGGTCGTCTTCATGGCGGCCCTGACGCTCTATCCAGATACGGTGTGAGGGATCCACAAGTGGCTCAACTCGAGTCACAGCTCGGGGCACCGCCTGCAGTGGGTGATGACCACTCTGCGCACCACCTTTTCTCCCTGATGGCCCGCCCCCAAGATCCAGGTGACGAGGATGACGTTGATATCCTGTGTTCGGTATCGCCAGCGCTCCAGCCGATCGACTGGTCAACCATATCTCGGGCATCCGCTCGAGACAGCATCATCTGCCAGACAGGCCAGATGGCGAACACCACATTCCCTACCTCCCCTGATGAGCTCCCTCCCCCGCTACGGGCCCTGTGGCGAATTCGTCATGATCTCAGCACCTCGGGATCAGTGCTCCTCTATCAGGACCGACCTATCATCCCTGAGGCGCTCCGAAACCGCGTGCTGGACACGCTTCATGCCGCCCACCAAGGGGTCACTGGGATGCGGCTCCGTGCTGAGCGCTCTGTGTTCTGGCCAAACATGTCCCAGGACATTGAAGCCACCAGGCAGCGGTGTCTGACATGTAACCGTCATGCCCCCTCTCAAGCCGCCATGCCGCCCATCCCGCCAGTCGTTCCTGAATACCCTTTCCAACACGTCGCCGCAGACTACTTCACGTACATGGGGCACACCTACGGAGTCATTGTCGATCGGGTCAGCAACTGGTTCCAAATCTGGCGTGGTCTGAGCCTCACAGATGTCCTCACGGACCTCTGCCGTGGATTGGGTGTCCCGGAGACGCTCACCAGTGATGGTGGGCCCCAGTTCATGGCCCAAGAGGTCCAGAACTTCTTTGACCAACACGGCATCCACCACCGCCTCACGTCTGTCGCATTCCCGCATGCTAACTGTCGGGCCGAGGTCGCTGTGAAAACGGCGAAACGCCTCATCCGGGACAACGTCGCTGCTGATGGGGTCTCGACTCGCTGAAGCTGACTCGTGCGCTCCTGCAGCATCGCAATACTCCCGACAGAGACATGGGCCTGTCTCCGGCGGAGCTGGTTCTGGGGAGGCAGTTGCGAGACTTTCTCCCAGGGCTCCCGCTCCCACCTCCTCTGCGGACTCACACCGATTTCAGCCGAACGTGGCAAGATGTCGCCCATTGGAGGGAAAAGCGCTAGGCAAACGTGCTTCTCGTGACCACGAACGCCTGACTGCACACACCAAGAACCTCCCGCCACTCCAAGTTGGTCAGTTTGTCTTGGTGCAGAACCAGTCAGGTAACCACCCACGCAACTGGGACCGCCGAGGCGTGGTGGTGGCCGCTTTGCCATTTCGGCAGTACCGGATCATGCTCGATGGTTCCCGGCGGCTCACTCTCCGAAATCGAAAGTTCCTGCGTGCCTTCACACCCATCGTCCCATCCACCCAACACGTGCCTGCTCCCGTGGCCAGCCCCTCCCTCCCCATGCAAAGCCGTCCTGTGCCGACGCCCTCTCACCCGTCGACTGGAATGTCGGTGACTGACTCTCATGACCCCATGTCGATCCATCAGCCTTCACTGTCGACCTCCACGCGTGCACGCTCCACAGCCCCACCCTCTGTGCTTCCAACACAGCCGCCGCTGGACGGTGACGACTCGACCGCGCCACCGTCACTCCCCCCAATGAGTCACAGTGCCGCCACGGGTCGCGACTGCGAGGACCGCTCATCACCTCCGCATTCGCCCCATCCCCCGTTGAACCTCCCACCGGCAACGCCCTCACCTCTCCGCCGCTCTGCTTTGGTCGCTTCGCGTCCCCAACAGTCGCGTCCGAGTTCCCTAGTTACCCCTACGTCGGCTCGGGAACTGCCATCATCTTCGCGGAGCCGTAGACGCTTCGCGCGTGACATCCTGGACTTGTAGTAACACATGTGTTTGCTTGTGGTGCGCTTTGTATCATGAAAGCGTGTGCAACTGCCTTTCCCACCGGACCTGTATGAATATGTTTTCGTCGTCGCGTTACCATTGGTATTATAGAATGTTTGTGTTCACTGCGCAATGATCACTGGATCGACACCCATTGTAGGTACCGTTCGACTTTCTGGTGACTCAGAAGTACATTCATTTTGCCTTCAAGCTTTCGCAACATGACCTTGTGCTTAGGCACTCGTTTCCGTGGGGGCCTAGCTGAACATGAATGCATGCTCTTCGCCATTATCAACATGTGGTATGTTTGCTAACTCTGTATGTTTCGTTATTGCAGAGAGTTGCCTCATTCAATAAACCAGATATGAAGAAAGTGATTGGTTTAGAAATGCCTACTCAGCTAAATAGTACCTTCAGAGGTGTTGAGTTATCTTTTTCGCATCATCCGCCCGTCTTTTTTCTGTAGGGAGCCGTTCAGTTATTACGTTCAGTTGACAATTTGCATTGAACACTTAGCCTATCGGGGACATGGCGTAGGAACGTTTTCAAAAGTGGGGGGGGGGGGGGCAGCTTCAATGGCGGATCTAGGTTTAGAGTTTTTGGAGAGGGGAAATTTCGCTCTGTTTCGTCAGCGAAAAGTTGTTGACCAGGGGGGGGGGGGGGTGGCGTCGGGTCGTCAGCACGAAAGATTGGTTGACCGGGGGGATATGACTTCCCGGAACAAAAATCACAACCTCCCAGAACAGATTGGGGAGGGGGAAAAACATATGTTTGCCTACCGATTTTTCGTTTGGGGGGGGGGGGCAATTGCCCAATTTTCCCTAACGTAGATCCGCCACCGGCCAACCGTAAAATTATTTCTACTTTAGAAATGTGAAAAGTTATTTGTAATGAGCTCACACATAATCTCCGCCCACGTAGCTCAGTTGGTAGAACGTCGGGCTGGAAATTCGCCCACCCTGGCAAGGTGGGTTCGAGTCGCTTCTGCGCTCGATATTCGCTCCTGACCGGGATGACCTGCGGTCGGTGGCAGCGGCCGCAAACAGGTCAAATGAAATCAGGAGCTGGGCTGGGGAGCTGGGGTGTTCTAACTTCGAGTACGTTAAACATTCGCCACTAAATTCTGCTGTTGAAAAATAGAAGTACGTCATCGGGTGGTAGGGATCAGGGCCCACGCAACAAGTTCTGCTTACCATAGAGTTGTGATCTCAGAAATCTATCCATTCAAATATACGGACTATTTTTTTTTTAATATCCGGCTAAGTAGTTGACGAGTATCCAAAATAGGTCAGAGCAATTTAGGGGTGTGAATCCAGTGTTTCTGACAACTGTTAACCCGCGTTACGCTGGGGTCTTCAGCCGAACACATGGAAGGGGAGGGGGCAGATTATGCCCCGTCGTTATCTTCCGACCTAATAATCGCAGCGAGACGCACAAGGCGGCAATAGAAAGTTCGCAATAAGACGCATCTAAAACATACGCAAATTTGTCAAATTATGCATACGTGGGGAGTCATAAGTGAATTAACCCTCGCCAGTGCAGGGGGTTGATGCCACCACCCCGTCGGTTTTTCGGGAATAACTCGCGTAAATATCAACCGATTGCGATGAAACTTTCAGTACCCTACTTGTCAACAATTTGACACATATTCTGAAGAAAAAATTAAGTTGTAGGTGACATGGCCCGTGACCTTTGACCTGTTTTGCAAGGTCATGTCTGGCGCAACTGGCGTCCCGTAGTATTGATCCTTGTAACTTGTGCAGTTTGATAGTGTTTCTTGTTCAGGAGCATATGCACAGGTGTTTCCAGGTGACAGTTGTGGTTTCCATTGAGATTGTGACCTCCGATAACCTCATATTACTTTTTTGGCTTCTGGCAGTTTCTAGGACATTTTGTGACGCTGATTTCAAATATGGGATCCATTTTACATAATTATATGTTCCACTGGGGTCATGCACCCCAACAAGTTAACCGAGGTCACTGACTTCAAATGACCTGACATGACCTGACATGACCTTTTTGGAATTTTGCAATTTATTGGACATTTTGTGACGCTGATTTCGAATTTGGCACCCATTTATAATAATTATATGCTTATTCGCGATTCTAGCTCGATTAAATTCAATTTATACGCATTTACAATTTTGTTGAATTTTGGGTCATTGACATGACCTCAGATGTCACCTAATGACCTAGGACCTTAACATTGGGTATCAATGGCTTCCTTCCTCTCGTGACAAGCAACACGCTCGTTTTTTAATCGAAGCTCTAGCCAAATTAGGGGTGAAACACTAAGAGGGGGGTGGTTGTACCCCCCCCCCCCCCTGCACGGTCACTCACTGATCGGACGCTGCACGGGCGAGGGTTAAGCATGAACAATTTGTTTGAAATTAGGCTTGGATGTTTTCTACGCTAGGTCCTCAAATATGTATTCCGTTATTTGAATACTTCTGAAATTTTAATTTTGTGGAACTTCCCCCAAATTTGTTTTATATTATTTGGGGGCAGCGGTGTCCATTTTTGGAAACAATTAGGGGCCGAACAGCGACGGATCTAAGGGGAGCGTCATCGCTTTACAATTTTAAAGAAATTATAGGCAACTTTTACAAAGGAGAGTATTTTTTCATCAATTCATATTGCAAAAACAGATAAAATCTCATTAGTTTTGGACTTCTGTCGGACGGCCCCTCAAACCAACGGTCTTGGCCGGTCCGCCTCCTCTAAAAGGCCCGAGGCCTTACTTGGAACCCTTACTTAGTAAAACGGCAATGTTAACTTGACATTGACTGTGGGGGGGGAATATCTCCCCTGACGTATTTTCGCAATAGCTCGGACCCCTTCAGACCGACTGAGGGCCCATTCAAGGCGACTGAGCCCCCCCCCCCCCCTCCCCAGACCGACCGAAGGCCCCTCAGGCCGACTGAGGGCCCCTCAGGCCGACTGAGTGCGCCCTCAGGCCAACTGAGGGCACCTCAGGCCGACGGAGGGCCCCCTCAGGCCGACTGAGGGCCCCTTGGGCCGACTGAGTGCGCCCTCTGGCCGACTGAAGGCCCCTCAGGCTGACTGAGGCCCCTCCCTCTCCCTCCCCAGGCCGACTGAGGGCCCCGTCAGGCCGACTGAGAGTCCCCTAAGGCCGACTGAGGGCCCCACTACCTGAAAAGTGAACTAAGGCCGACTGAGTGAACTAAGGCCGACTTAGGGCTATCTCAGGCCGATTGAGGGCCCTCAGGCCCATTGAGAGCAGCCTACGCAGGCCGACTGAGGGCCCCTCAGGCCGACTGAGTGCGTCTTGGGCAGGCAGGGCCCCTTCAGGCCGATTGAGGGCCCCTTCATGGCGACTGACTGAGAGCCCCCTCAGGCCGACTGAGAGCCTCGCAAGCCGACTGAGTGCCCCTCAGGCCGACAGGGCCCCCTCAGGCCGACTTAGGGCCCCTTCAGGGCGACTGAGCCCCCCCCCCCCCCCCCCACGGGCCGACCGATCGTACCTCAGATTGACCGAGGGTACGTCCGGCCAGCCAAGGGCCCCTTAGACAAAAATCAAATGGGCCCCTCAGCTCAAGAGGGTACCCGCGGGTGTCCAGGGCACCCCGTTGGATACGCCCTTGTATCGAACCAATAACAGTGATTGAAGAATTATAAATCGCTGAAAAGTAGGAAGCAGTTAATATTGTTGGATCCCCGTGACCCCAAAAGTGGGGCCTTGGCCTACCCGGCCCCCGGTTTTTACACTTGCATGGGTTTGTGGTACGGTATTGCGAGGTTGTAAATGCATCATTATTTTTTGCAAACTTAAAGGATTCATATCAAACAAATAACAGTGATCGGAGGAGGAGAAATCGTTCAAAAGTGGAGGGGGAAGCAGTTAACCCGCGCACTGTAGGGGGTTTGCGCCGAACACGAACTGCAGGGGGGTTGATTTCCGCTCCCCCCCCCCCTCCCCGGCCGTGAGATCTCGAAAACTACGCTACGTAGCGACAAGGAGAAAACGGTGTTTGATAGCATGATACAAGTTCTATCGAAAATATTTCAGTATTCTTTTTAGGTCAGGTCAAAATTGAGGTCACCAGAGGTCATCAAAAGTCAAATTTTCCAGTTTTTCCTGTTTTAGGACTTCGCTCCAGAAATTCCCATATGTCTCAGAAACTATGCTAGCTAGAAACAAACGGGAAAAAAACGATCGCCAGCCATTGAAATTTGCAATGGAGAATGTGTCCTCAAATTTGATCTCAGGTCAATATTTGAGGCTCCAGAGGTCAAAAAATGAAAAAAATGATGTTTTTTTGCCAAACAGTTTTCGCTGATAATTGTTTACCTAATAACGATAACGAAAAACTCTTTTCACCATTGTGTTTGTCTCTTCAAGGCGCTTCTAATTATATACATGGTGACCTTGTTAGGCCAACTTACAAATTTGACCACAGGTCACGTGACCTTGACCTGAGGTCAAGACGCAAATAGGTCATGTTGCATATAGGGAGACATGTCTCGAGGATACAAATACATTTATGTCGGTTTTACTTCTCTATCTGCATTATGTCGCGAGTTATTGACAAATAAGTGATGGTGAACTCGGATGAACTCAAATGACCCCATAGGGGTCACTGAACAAAACTTACACTTGGATCATCAATAACATCCTATAATACCATGATCCAGAAGTAATTGGACTAATATCACGCATATCCTTGAAATAGGAAGCATTTTAATATTTCCCCATTGACTTATACCCCATTACACGAATTCTACCCCATTACACGAAATTGACCTGACCTTAGGTCACCGATGTCAAAATTCCGAGATACACGAATTGTAAGTACTTATGCCCTCATGACACTCTGTAAGTTTCAAACTGATCGGTGAAAAACTCTGGCTTTGGCACAACTGCAAACGTTTTTGGAGGTGGGGGCACTTGACCTGGTCTGGTGAGCTGACCTGAGAAGACCCGAGGTCA
Organism: Chirona hameri; assembly: GCA_036785665.1. Taxonomy (NCBI): domain Eukaryota; kingdom Metazoa; phylum Arthropoda; class Thecostraca; order Balanomorpha; family Balanidae; genus Chirona; species Chirona hameri. The sequence continues at coordinate 164,027 of JAXIVJ010000354.1, read as the reverse complement.
ATTATTTTCTTCAAAGTGTGCGCAATTGATGTCCGAACAGTTGTGCGAAAACCCGGCGGCTCTGTGCGCCGCCTTTTTTTCGATATCTGAGAAGAACCTGAGGGGGTGGAAATCAATCCCCCCTCCCCCTGCAGTGCGCGGGTTTTAACATTGCTACCCCCCAGCCTGAAAAGTGGGGGGGGGGGGGGCATGTCCCCTCCGTTTCTACGTCTATGATCGAGGATACCGCTTGCAGACAATTTGCAGATAATGAGTTGAATTCGTCCTTCTGCTCTGGCTGTTAGAAGATAAACGGTGATATAGCCTCCATAAGCGGTAAATTTAGCCTAATTCTCGGTGATGTCACCTTCGAGATCCACGTGATGCAAACTCGTGAGTGGAGATCAGACATGTGATCGGATCAAGGGATCTGATCTCTGGGATATGGATCTCAGATCCACTGGGATCATAGATCCACCTTCACAATTTGTCGATTGATCCACTGGGATCATAGATCCGCCTTCAAAACTGGTCGACGGATCCGCCGGGATCCGAGATCGCAGGCACCATTTTGAATTGGGATCCACTGGGATCCCACATCCGCCATTAGCATAGGCGTACACAAGGGGGAGGGGCAAACGGGGCAATTGCCCTCCCCTTTTTGGTTAAAAAAATGCATGATTTTTTTTATTTTTCGAGATAAAAAATTGTGAAAATATGCCCTTTTAAAAATATAGTGGGCCAAATCCGGTGAGTTTTTGTGGGGGTACTTTATGCCCTCCTGAGCAAAAATTGCCCCCTCCTGTAGTGAATCCTGGGTACGCCACTGACCATTATACAGATGTGTATTTTCGGAACCCACATTTTAAAAGAAATTGTCAGTACTTCAGTACTTACAAATTAGTATGGTCGCTTATCTTTAGTTAAATTGTGTCAAGAAATAACATAATTATGGCATAATATATAAGTCGGATCCTGTTGGATTGGGATCCAGTGGAATCATAGATCCAACATTGCGGTTTGTCCAGAGATCCTCTGGGATCATAGATCCTGCTTTGAGATCCATGCACAGCACATGCATGGTGGAGATGGTAATTTGAGGTAGTTTCCGAGTGGATACATATATTCAGTGCACGCCAGTTATAAGACGAGGGAAATATTAAATCCTACCTAGCAATTCATCTATACGCGTAAATAGACCAATGAGAGTTGAGCCGGTCCACAATCATAGCAGAAGCATTGCATTCTGCAGATGGGCGCCATATAACCATAATAGTTGCGGTGCGCCATATAACCCCAATCATCACCACCATTGTATACTGTAGTATACACCCAGGCCCAGGGGCGCAACCACCTATACGGACAGTACGGAATGTTCGTACCGTTTTTGACGGGCGCCGAAGGCGCCCTCCCCCCGTACCATTTATGTTTTGCAATTAGCACCGCCAACAGGACAGGCACCAATGGCGTACAGAGTATACGGTCATTCAGGGAATGACCTGGTCCTTTGGACCCGAGGCGCCCATGCAAAGCTGGCGCCCCTCCGATCAGTTACGGCGCCCCTCCGGCCAGTACGGCGTCTCTCCGGCCAGTACGGCGCCCCTCCGGCTAGTGACGGCGCCCCTCCAACCAGTGACAGCGCCCCTCCGACCAGTGACGGCGCCCATCCGACCAGTGACGGCGCCCCTTCGGCCAGTAAAGGCGCCCCTCCGGCCAGTGGCGGCGCCCCTCTGACCAGTGACGACGTCCCTCCGGCCAATTACGGCGCCCCTCCGGCTAGTGACGGCGCCCCTCCGATCAGTGACGGCGCCTCTCCGACCAGTGACGGTGCCTTTCTGGCCAGTGAAGGCGCCCCTCCGGCCAGTGACGGCGCCCCTCCGACCAGTGACGGCGCCCCTCCGGCTAGTGACGATGCCCCCTGGTCAGTGACGGCGCCCCTCCGGCGAGTGACGGCGCCCATACGACCAGTGACGGTGTCCCTCCGACTAGTGACTGCCCCTCTCCGGACCGTGACGACGCCCCTCCGGCTAGTGACGGCGCCCCCTCCGGTTAGTGACGGTGCCTCTTCGGCCAGTGATGGCGCCCCTCCGGATAGTGACGGCGCCCCTCCGGATAGTGACGGCGCCCCTCCGACCAGTGACGGCGCCACTCCGACTAGTGACTGCCCCTCTCCGCCCGTGACGGCGCCCCTGGCTAGTGACGGCGCCCCTCCAGCTAGTGACGGGGGAGGGGCGCCTCTCCTTCCGCACGGTGCGGAAATTTTCGCCAATATTGATGGCGCCCCCCTGTCGATCGGGTGGCGCCCCCCAGGCCGCAAGGCAATTACCTGGTCCTTTGTGAATTTCTGGCGCACGCCACTGACAGGCACTCCTGGGAACCGGATGCAATTAGCCCTCCTAGAAGTACACGGCGACTTAGGAACAGGATAGGCACCACTAGAAGCAAATGCTGCCCCCATGGAGCAAAACAGGCACCCTACCCGACAATAAGCAAATGCCCCCCCCCCCCCGGGATAAACAGGCGCCCTCTAAATTAGGCAAATGATCATTGTCCATAAGCAGCTAATGCCGTCCCATATTGTGAAGAACAGCCGTCCACTAAGTCGGACAATGGCCTTCCTTAGAAGCAAATGCCGCCCCATGGTCTCACACACTGGCGGACCCAAGGGGGGGGGGGGCATCAGGGGCAAATGCCCCCCCCCCCCCGCCCCAGAAATGGGGGGGGGGGGGCATTCAATACAAGTATGCTCCCCCCCCCCCCCCCCGCGCGTTCCCAATTTATCGTAAAATCGCAAACATTTGTCTTTCCAGCAGTCAAAATCCAGCAATCCACACTCGACAGTCAGAAACCGGAAAATTTAGCGCCGTTTCGCGGCATGACACAAGTTTCGCAATTGCTTATACAAATTTGGAAAATGGGAAAATGAATTCCATTAAATGTCTGTCACAGGCTCTCTCTCCTTGGCGGTAATTGCTGGCCCTAGGGCCCCATCCCTTCATAAAATATTAACTGTCAAGCGGGCTACATGTTTAGCTAGCTAGTCTGCCGAGTTCCGAAAAAGGCGACGCGAACGCAAGGACGCGGACATCGGCACCCGGAAGCTGCTCCAGCGGTGCCCAACTTGCTGGACCGAAGAGCTAATAGTGGGGGACCAGGCCAGGCCCATCTCCCCAAGCCAACTCCCACCAGGCTCCTCCAGATCCACAGGGTCCATTTATGCGCGGCAAAGTTGTTCTGCCTCTTGCTGCTTCCAAACCATTTGCACTGTCACCAGTTGTTTGTTACAGTTCGGTACATATGTAAAGTTATTATTATGATATGTACTATTGAGCGCCGACTGCCACCGGTCATCGTGATTTACTATCCGAGGCTAATGTAGGTATATGAAAAACTACCTTCATTTCAATATTTTGAATCATACCAAGATGTGCAACCAGGAAAAGGGGTTCCTGAGGCTTGGCTCCAATATGACAATTTCGTTTTCCACGACCTAAAATTCAAATTGTCATGCCGCTTAGCGGGCCACATGGATAGACATCGTCATAACGAAGCCATCGTCACCGTCTTCGGTTCGTCGTAACGCTGATTTTGATGAATAACTGTTTTACCTTCGTATCCTCTACAAGGCCCACCGCCTATATTTCTGGGTTTTATCGGGGAAACCCGTACAAAAATCGCACTGCTTGGCTCCACTGATGCTCATAACGATGATTGTTTACGTAAGGCATGTCAATTTTGCAATGTTAAAACTGCATCAAATAAGCTGGGTCAAGCGGGATTTGGTTCGCTGATAGAAAAAGGTCAGTTTATTACCTCGCGTAATACACCTGACATGTGGATTGGAAGCAGAGTTCGCCATGGGCTGGGCCAAAGCGGCTGGGCCTGGGCCGGGCCTCAACTGTAAAGGAAATAGTTCACTTTCGGATTTTTTTCTATCTTCAGAACACGATTTTATTACATTTTTTAATACAGTTTCTTTTTTCTTTTTAAAAATGGTCCTACATCGCGCCAATTCAGGACAGAAGGTTGTAAAGTATTGATTTTATGGTGTGCGTTATTGGTCTGCGCATGCTCCATGGCAGTGCTGGCACTTTCAGACGGTACGGTACATCATATATGCGCCGTATTCCTTCGCCAAAAAGTCAAATATCTTCGGCTGGAGAGTCTTTTCAGTCAAGAAAAGTTGCAGATAAGGATTTCTCAACACGGGCTACAAAACTGCTATTTCAGTTCAAAACCCATGTTGAAGGTGAACTATTTCCTTTAAGGAAATCACTGGGCTCTGGATGGGCCTGGGCCTGGCAATTTTGAAGTAATGCGCGCGTCGCACAAGCTCAGGTGAGAGCTCAAAAATATTTTAACCAGCAGTTCACTTACACAGCAACACACTGTTGCTGTGGCTTTTAGCTTTATGGTTAGCATAGTTGGTTAATTGTTTCACATTTATAGTATACAGTAAATATGCTAGGATGATTGCAAATTTGTGAAAATAATGATATGCTTAATCTGAAAGGGCCGGACCGGGCCAGGGCCTCAATATTATGCATTTGACCGGGCCTGGTCCGGGCCTGGGTGTTCATGGGCCTGGGCCGGGCCGGGCTGGGGGTTGGTGGGTCCGTGACGAGCACTGGTTGGAAGATAGGCGGTGCATTCCTTCGAATATGAATTTAATTTCCGATTTTGCCTTTTTGTGTTGAGACTTGAGATCACCTCTTTGAAAATTAGAATATTTATCATATCTATAATATAATATAATATTAATAAATCAACATATTTATGCAAATATAACAATACGGCATTCGACTCCAACAGCACAGCCCGTAGTTGAAATCTTCCAACGAAAATGGAAAGTCTAACTAAAAGTCTAGGGTGGAAACCGAAAGAGCGGCGCACTACTCCCCGAGGATGGACTCTGTTGGCCAACGACTCCGCGATGATCGCATATAAGGCGTCTTCATCCATGCCCACTGCTCAGTTCTGCACCACTGCACCGGTAATCCTCACGACCGCACCGCTTCGACCACGAACATACAGCCGGCGGTAAATTCAGTGTCGTCTATATACAGGAATGGAACGATGGAACTATGTACAGGCGAGACGAGACGCGGCGGCAGTTACCATGACAACGAGCCCAGCTGAGGCCACTTCAGCTGGAACTAATCAACAGCGAGGCGGGCCGGCAAACCGAGAACAATTTCGCACACATGGCTGAGACGTGAATGCTCCGACTGTGGTGGCAAAAAGCTCTGGAAACGATACACAAATTCATGAGTTCGAAACAGTTTCGAAAGCACATGACAACACAGTCGCCCACGGAAAAATCGTAACAAAACAGCGCATTTCGGTGGTCCTGCCGATGGCTGCTAACAGCGGCATATATCAATGTGATCAAACGAGCGGCTCCCATCTGAAGCCTCTTTAGTTCGGCCCCTCCCTCACCCGACACCAGCTCAGTGAACCATGTGCCCCACCAACAGCTCGCCATTCTCTGGTATACTCTCGATCGCCAGGATCACCTCCGTGGTCTGAATGTCATCATCATCCAGCTCCACGGTGTGCATCTGCAGGTCGTTCGGATCCTGCACGTCATGCTGCTGAATCCCGTCCGGCTGAAGCTGCTGTTCCGCCTGTTGCAGCTGCTGCTGCGCGGCCGCCTGCAGATCGCGGGTCCTCCTCTGCTGCTCCGCCTCCGGCCGGCCGTAGTCCTCCTTATAACACAACACCTGCATGTGCTTCAACAGGTTCGGCCGGCTGTAGAAGCCCCGTCCGCAGCGGCCGCACGGGTGCGCGCGGATGCCCAGGTGGCGGTTCATGTGCACCTTCAGGTAGGTCTTGTTGTCGAAGCGCTTTCCGCACGTCATGCACGCGTGCCGGCGCTCCTGCGTGTGCGACCGCAGGTGTTGTGTCAGCGAGCTCTTGCGCGCATAGGCCTTGGGGCAGAGTTTGCACACAAACGGTCGTTCGCCCGTGTGCTGGCGCAGGTGAATCTTCAACGTCGACCGCGCCGCGAAGCCCTTCGGACAGAAGTTACACACATACGGCCGGTCGTCCGAGTGATGGTAGCGCTTGTGCATGAACAGCGAAGACGGCGTACGGAAGGCCGCGGAGCACACATCGCACTTGTGGGGCTTCAGGCCGCTGTGGCGGTACATGTGCCCACGCAGCGTCGCATTCGAGCTGAAGTGGGTGTTGCAGACGCGGCAGAGGAACGCCCCGCTGTGACTGCTCAGGTGGATCCGCAGGAAGTCCGGGTGGAAGAACTTCAGGCAGACCGGGCACGGGCTGCGCTTCTCGTGGCCAGAGCGCGTGTAGTGCTCGTCGCGCAGGCGGGCCGATTTGAAGGTGCGGCGACACGTGTTGCATTCGTGGATGATGGGCTGCTTCCGCCGCGGGTCTGCCGGGACACGGGCACCCCGATCAGTTCAGCAGCACATAGGTCAGCTCAGCGGTGGTCGGGAGGGCCAGGCAAGGGACACGGTTGAAAAGCTAACTAGTAAGGCCGTGAGGCCAGCTCAGCGGTGGTCGGGAGGGCCAGGCAAGGGACACGGTGAAGCTAACTAGTAAGGCCGTGAGGCCAGCTCAGCGGTGGTCGGGAGGGCCAGGCAAGGGACACGGTTGAAAAGCTAACTAGTAAGGCCGTGAGAGTTGCTGGTCGAATCAATGCCACGGCGTGACAAGACAATGCACAAATGGGTTCGAAAGGCTTAACTATAGATATAACGCCACCAATCAGATTCGATTTAGCACCTGCATGTGTCTAGCAGCTCCAATCACTGAACCCTTTTCTCTCAAGCAACACAACGCGACTGAACCAGAATTTCCCGGGACAAATCTTCCAGATAACGATCGGCAGTATATCCCGGAAACGACGGCCATTAGAGATTCTTATCTACAGCCCGGTTCGCCCCGGTGACAGTCCACGGCGATGAACAATCTGCGACCGAGCTGGCCGCGACAGCAGACTGCCTTGACCGATGAGCCGGGTGCAGTCGAGATCGTTCTCTTACTAGGCCACTAGCCAGGACATAGGGTGCAGTGTGTGGGGTATGTGTGACTTCATAATTGAGCCAATGAGTTGAGTGTGGGTGCAACGAGCTGAGCACGTGGTCTCAAATGAGACATGAGATTGCCCTTGGGCACACCAGAAGCAGAAAATAACTCGGGTTATGGCTCAGTTCAAAGCCGGAAGAGTTGTTCTTTACCTCCCACAGAACACATGTTTCGGTGAAGCACAAAACGAACGGCAGAACGGCAGAAGAAAGACAATTAACACCGCGGAACCGCTGTTCCGCTGCACCCTCCCCCATCTCCACCTCACCCACAACCCCTTCTCTGGTGCACTATCCCCCTCTTTGCACCACCTCAACCCCTGCTCCGCAGCACCCTATCTTAAATCAACCTCCCCTCCCCCCCCCCCCCCCCCCCCAACTCACTCTGCTGCCGCTGCCTACAGTTGGCTTCATGTCGTATGTACTTCTTCCGTCCCATCAGATCCGCGCCGCACACTTGGCACACGTATGTGGTACAGAAGTCGACATCGGCCTCGAGCACGGCGCGCTGCTCCTCCGTCAGCTCTGTGCACATGATGCAGGTGCAGCCGGGCGTCGCCTGCCACACCTGCTCCGGCTCCGCCTCCTCGTGCAGGTCGACGTAGATCTCCTCCGGCTCCTGACGCTCCTCAGACGCAGCAGGGTCGACTGCCTCCGCCGCCGCCTCAGCCCCTGCTGCTGCAGCTGATGATGATTCGTCGGCTGCCTGGGATGCGCTGCCTTCCTCTGCAATGGCGGAATACATGAGAGCCAGTCAGCATAGCCAGTTTGACCTGACCCAGGCCACTGGATCTGATCGATGGCCAGGGAGCCGGGGCAGACGCTGGCAATGTTGGGAGGGCTGCAAGGCAGTTATATTTATAGCAGACATCCATCCACCAATCGATGGCGCTATTCTTGCTCTGCACCTTGCCCCACGGTGCGGAGGAACAGGCCAGGGTGTGGCGTATCACCACATCGGTAGGTACTGCAGTGGTTACATCGGTAGGTACTGCAGTGGTTACATCGGTAGGTACTGCAGTGGTTACATCGGTAGGTACTGCAGTGGTTACATCGGTAGGTACTGCAGTGGTTACATCGGTAGGTACTGCAGTGGTTACATCGGTAGGTACTGCAGTGGTTACATCGGTAGGTACTGCAGTGGTTACATCGGTAGGTACTGCAGTGGTTACATCGGTAGGTACTGCAGTGGTTACATCGGTAGGTACTGCAGTGGTTACATCGGTAGGTACTGCAGTGGTTACATCGGTAGGTACTGCAGTGGTTACTGGTTCCATAGCACCACTGTGGGGGCCGGCACACGGCTGAGGAGGAAAGGGGTTCACCTGGCCTGGTCAAACACCAGGCATTGCCACTGATCCCAGCTGTTCTATTTGGGTTATTTTCGGATACAAATAAAAACGTCCGGGCGCCTGAAACCCATTCATACAAAAGGTGATCAGCACAGCAGCCGCAACTGAGCGTGGGTTTCGTTCAGCGCATAGAAGAACTAAATTAGAAAATGGCAAGAGCCGTGATAATAGCAATACCTGCGTACTGACTGGGCGGACCGTTCAAGGCAGTGGAGGCGAGGCAGCTGCGCCAAGCCGTGGTTGTGAGCGGCTTCAGCGACTATCATGCATCCCATCAATCATATCACTCCCATTCTCATTACAAACAGCCCAAATATCTCCACCGGATCCCTATCACCGAGATGTGCCATGTCATAAGAGCTAAACATCGCACTTGCTAATTATCGAGGCAACAGGCAATATCTGCTTTCAGACGGATATTATCAGTCCGAGAGTAATATGATGCTTCCAAAACAGAACATTTGAAACACCAAATATAGGCATCATATCCAGATTTCAGCGATAACGGATTCAACATCTCCAGACAATTGTATCCGAAATCCCAATATAACCGCCCCGGCTAATAATTGTTGTACCCTAGCAACTTATTAACGGCAGTTTGGCGACAGCCGGGAGAGACCGTCTGTCGGTCACACACAGGCCCTAGCCACTGATCAATAGGGGCGGTAATGGAGGCCTCCCACGCCGCCGCCGCTGCCGCCGCCGGGCGCGGGACGACCCGCGTCCGTCGATTCAGAGACGCTGCTCTGTCAACAGACCCATAACGAGAGGCCGGCGGCGGCGGCAGATAGCTAACCCAGGCCGCCGGCTGGTCCCAGGTGCCCAGAATAGGCACAGAAGCGACCAGAGGGGACTCGGATTTTTAGTGACCCGGCCTGTGGAGTTTTAGTCTGACTGTACACTATACAGCTGGGTTATTTTCTGTAGCGTCAGCTAATGGGGATTGTTTCGCCCACTCCCTGACCCTTGAAACAGTGCACCGATTACACTTTTTCGATTGGTTTCTTTCCGCTTTCAGGACGTCTAAACACTGGTCGAGATCTCGGCTACTAGGAACGAGATGGTTAAAGCAATACCAATTCAACAGCACGGATTCACAGTCAATAAGGTTTAGCTATTGCCGCATCGTCATGAAACGGCCCCCCGATCGGTCGGTCCGCAGCAGCTACCCTTCAGCAATGCCTTCCCACACCCACACCGACGCCCTGTACAGCTGATGTTCGTCAGAGCCGCCGCACAGGGCCTCTCCCCACTACCCCTCACCCATCCGCCAACCACCGACAACGCCCACAGGCCACAGCTGCCTCTGACTCACCGACAAGCAGCGGTCCCGTGCCGGCGCTCGACTCCTCCTTCAGTGCTGAAGTCTGGCCAGGTGTCGTCTCAGCCCCGACCGCGGCCGCCGCCAGCTCCGGGTCCGGCTCCACGTCAGGGGGTTTCTCAGTTACCTCAGAGTCCACCGTCACCAGGTTATTCGGCTCATTCTGAAAACAAAGCCAACGTTTCGGTCATTCTGAAAACAAATGGTCGGTTCATTCTGAAAACAAATGTTCGGTTCATTCTGAAAACAAATGTTCGGTTCATTCTGAAAACAAACGTTCGGTTCATTCTGAAAACAAATGTTCGGTTCATTCTGAAAACAAATGTTCGGTTCATTCTGAAAACAAGCACGCGCTCCAACTTTCAGAAAGTCATACCGGCGAGCCAGCAAACTTTGGGGTCCAATAACCGAAGTTCCATTTCCCCATCGTGCCAATGTCCGCACCACTTCTGTAAAACTCACCAACGGGGAACTGAAAATGGATCCGTCGCTGGAGTATACATAGCCACACGAGCTCCGCCGGACCGGAGGGACCACAGAGCTCGATAAGGGACCGGGCCACAATGAGAGAGACAAGACAGGCGGAGACATCGGACCACAACGGAGACACCGGACCACAACGGAGACATCGGACCACAGCGGAGACATCGGACCACAACGGAGACATCCGACCACAGCGGAGACATCGGACCACAACGGAGACACCGGACCACAGCGAGAGACACCGGACAGGCGGAGACATCGGACCACAACGGAGACACCGGACCACAACGGAGATACAATACAGACGGAGACATCGGACCACAACGAGAGAAACCGGACAGGCGGAGACATCGGACCACAACGGAGACATCGGACCACAGCGGAGACACCGGACCACAACGGAGACATCGGACCACAACGGAGACACCGGACCACAACGGAGAGACAAGACAGGCGGAGACATCGGACCACAGCGGAGACACCGGACCACAGCGAGAGAGACAAGACAGGCGGAGACATCGGACCACAACGGAGACACCGGACCACAGCGAGAGACACCGGACCACAGCGAGAGAGACAAGACAGGCGGAGACATCGGACCACAACGGAGACACCGGACCACAACGGAGACACCGGACCACAACGGAGACATCGGACCACAGCGGAGACATCGGACCACAACGGAGACATCGGACCACAGCGGAGACATCGGACCACAACGGAGACACCGGACCACAGCGAGAGACACCGGACAGGCGGAGACATCGGACCACAACAGAGACACCGGACCACAACGGAGATACAAGACAGGCGGAGACATCGGACCACAACGAGAGAAACCGGACAGGCGGAGACATCGGACCACAACGGAGACATCGGACCACAGCGGAGACACCGGACCACAACGGAGACATCGGACCACAACGGAGACACCGGATCACAACGGAGAGACAAGACAGGCGGAGACATCGGACCACAGCGGAGACACCGGACCACAACGGAGACACCGGACCACAGTGAGAGAGACAAGACAGGCGGAGACATCGGACCACAACGGAGACACCGGACCACAGCGAGAGACACCGGACCACAGCGAGAGAGACAAGACAGGCGGAGACATCGGACCACAACGGAGACACCGGACCACAGCGAGAGAGACGAGACAGGCGGAGACACCGGACCACAGCGGAGACATCGGACCACAACGAGAGACACCGGACCACAGCGAGAGAGACAAGACAGACGGATACATCGGACCACAACGGAGACACCGGACCACAGCGAGAGAGACAAGACAGGCGGAGACATCGGACCACAACGAGAGACACCGGACCACAGCGAGAGAGACAAGACAGACGGAGACATCGGACCACAACGGAGACATCGGACCACAGCGAGAGACACCGGACCACAGCGAGAGAGACAAGACAGACGGAGACATCGGACCACACCGGAGACACCGGACCACAGCGAGAGAGACAAGACAGGCGGAGACATCGGACCACAACGGAGACACCGGACCACAACGGAGACACCGGACCACAGCGAGAGAGACAAGACAGGCGGAGACATCGGACCACAACGGAGACACCGGACCACAGCGGAGACACCGGACCACAGCGGAGACACCGGACCACAGCGAGAGAGACAAGACAGGCGGAGACATCGGACCACAACGGAGACACCGGACCACAGCGAGAGAGACAAGACAGGCGGAGACATCGGACCACAACGGAGACACCGGACCACAGCGAGAGACACCGGACAGGCGGAGACATCGGACCACAACGGAGACACCGGACCACAACGGAGATACAAGACAGGCGGAGACATCGGACCACAACGGAGACACCGGACCACAGCGGAGACACCGGACCACAGCGGAGACACCGGACCACAGCGAGAGAGACAAGACAGGCGGAGACATCGGACCACAACGGAGACACCGGACCACAGCGAGAGAGACAAGACAGGCGGAGACATCGGACCACAACGGAGACACCGGACCACAGCGAGAGACACCGGACAGGCGGAAACATCGGACCACAGCGGAGACACCGGACCACAGCGGAGACACCGGACCACAACGGAGAGACAAGACCCAAATGGAGACATCGGACTACAGTGGGAGAGATAAGACAAACGGAGATTTTGGACCACAGCGGGAGACACAAGAGACCGACGTATACCAGTGGCAGATCCGGGGGGGTCACGGGGATCATGCCCCCCCCCCCCCTTGGGCCGTGAAGGGGCACCACCGCACCGGTGTACCAGGGGCACCACCGCGCCAGTGCACCACCACGGTGGTGTACCACCGTGCCGGTGTACCAGGGGCACCACCGCGTAGGCGGCACTGTGGGGCGAGGGGAAGCGCCGTGCCTCCTTGAATCGAGGAGGGGGGGGGGGGGGGGGGACAATGGCATGGTGCCCCAATGAAGTTACAAGCATTGGTAGCTGGGGCATTCTACGGAAAATCGATTAAGGCTTGACACCCTCATATTTTTTTTAATTCTGAAAATGGGTTTATAAGTTAATCTCGGGCGCTAAAGCCAGCTGTGACAATCTTTTTTTCTTCAGATCAACGGTCACCAAGTTTTAGCCTCTGGCATTTTTGAGAGGTCACATTGAAAGGCAATCTTTGATCGCCTGTCGCTTGTCAACGAACAGCACGAACGTAATATAATGAAATATGATTGAGCTCGCACTGATAAGAGACAACTTCTGACAATTTCGGATTTTTCATTTTTTGTTTTGTTTTTTGACCCCATGACCTAGTTTTCTATGAAATACCTTGATCTGTGGTACCCCATTTTTTTTTTGTCTGAAGCCAAATCAGTCTTTATGAACATGCCTAAAAACAATAGTAAAAAGACGTTTTGCCTATAAAGAGTACCTGTAAGCTTTGCAAAAACTCCGGTAGGCAGCGCTGCGATCACACATCTGTGTATCTTCGGACTGGGTAGAGATATCGAGATGCAGTAAACGACAGTGGATAGGTCTAAATATTCTGAGAGGAAAATGTAAGAATACTTTTGTGATCTAAGGTCAAGATCAAGGTCATATTTAAGGTCGCAATTTCAATATTTGACCTTAAATATGACCTTGACCTCAGATCACAAAAGTATTTGTATATTTTCGTCTCAGAACTCAACTCAGACCTATCCACTGCCGTTTACAACATCTCGATATCTCTACCCAGTCTAGAGATACACATAAATGTGTTAAAAGCACTATCTGCAATATTTGACCTTAAATACGACCTTCACCTTCACCTCAGATCACAAAAGTATTTTTACATTTCCTCTCAGAATACTTGACCTATCCACTGTCGTTTACTGCATCTCGATATCTCTACCAAGGTCAAGGTCATATTAAGGTGGTAATTTCAATATTTGACTTTAAATACGACCTTGATCTTGACCTCATTTCACAAAATAATTTTTTACATTTTCCTCTCATAATACTTAGACCTATCGTTTACCGCATCTCGATATCTCTAAGCAATATGATACACTGCTATCGCATGCATATTGCATAAGATTTACTGCTTGTAAAAAAACGGCTACTACTACTACCCTCCCCCCCCCCCCGCCCTGGTCACGAACCAAGACTCCTCTTGGTCAAGTGCCCTCTTCATCAGCCGTCTTGGCTGCCCTTGACTGTACAAATTATATATTGTAGCACCATTCGCGGTACTTTAGGTGCAAAGGGTACAACTGATATTGCAAATACCTATAGCCAATGTTTTGTCAATACAAATATACAAAATGCTAAAAAGGGGCACCCTCAAAATATAGTGGACCAAACTGTTCAGTTTTCAGATTTGGGTATAGGTAGGGGCACCATGACTGCAATTGATGACCCCCCTTGAAGATCGTCTGGATCCGCCCCTGCCGTACACTGACCTCCGGCGGGTTGGGCAGTTTCGGTCGGCCGCGGCGGCCCTTGGCTGGGTTCATGTTCAGACGTCGGTACGGTCGCCGCTGTGGTCGAGGGTCGGCCAGGTATTTACTCTGCTGCAACACACAGGTCACACGGTCAGGTCACACGGTCAGGTCACACGGTCAGGTCACACGGTCAGGTCACTGCAACACACAGACGGCGACCGCCATACGGTCAGGTCACTGCAACACAGACGGCGACCGACACACAGTCAGATCACTACAACACACAGACGGCGACCGACACACGGTCAGATCACTGCAACACACAGACGGCGACCGACACACGGTCAGGTCACTGCAACACACAGACGGCGACCGACACACAGTCAGGTCACTGCAACACACAGACGGCGACCGACATACGGTCAGATCACTGTAACACACAGACACGGTCAGGTCACACGGTCAGGTCACTGCAACACACAGACGGCGACCGACACACGGTCAGGTCACTGAAACACACAGACGGCGACCGACACACGGTCAGATCACTTACGACAGACACACGGTCAGGTCACTGCAACACACATACGGCGACCGACACACGGTCAGATCACTGCAACACACAGACACGGTAAGGTCACACGGTCAGGACACTGCAACACACAGACATGGTCAGGTCACACAGTCAGGTCACTGCAACACACAGACACGGTCAGGTCACACGGTCAGGTCACTGCAACACACAGACGGCGACCGACACACGGCCAGGTCACTGCAACACACAGACGGCGACCGACACACGGTCAGGTCACTGCAACACACAGACGGCGACCGACACACGGTCAGGTCACTGCAACACACAGACGGCGACCGACACACGGTCAGGTCACTGCAACACACAGACGGCGACCGACACACGGTCAGGTCACTGCAACACACAGCCGGCGACCGACACACGGTCAGATCACTGCAACACACAGACGGCGACCGACACACGGTCAGGTCACTGCAGTTCAGCGAGATCGGCACTTGTACGCGGCGGTGTGGCAACGACGCCGCGTAACGAGAGTCAATTCATACACAACATGCCTGTGGCGGTCGATTTTTAGTCTTGAGCGGCATATACGTTTGCATAGAAATGACCAAATTTCCTATTTGCCTTTAATAAGGAAAAATGGGCAACGGAAATGATTTGAATCGATATTCATTATCATAGTACTTATATCGTGGAGTGAAGAAGCAAATTTATCAATACTATTTTCACTCTAAACACAACCGAAAGCCGAAATAAATCGATCAATAACACCCTAACAGCAACACCCATACACCAACACCTGAAACGGCAACCACGATCGTATCGACCCTGGAGCCAGGTGAACAAACCCACACCGCAGCTGAACTACCGCGTGCCACAGCTGAACTACGGCGCACCACAGCCGTGACACCCACCTGTCACCACGCGAGGGGTGACGGTAGAGGGGGGACGCCCCAAACTCACCAGGTCGGGCACCACCAGCACTCGGGGACGGTTTGAGGCGTGCACTGCGTTCGCCACGTAAGCGTTCTTCCTGATAGCAATGCGCGCCGACCGCTTCGTCTCCGAAGGCACCGTCAGGTCGGTCAGGTGTTCCAGCTGAAGTAGAGCGAGCAGGCAGGGTCAGGGACAAAGCAGGTGCAGTCAGGCACAGAGCGTGTCTGGGAACAGGCCGGCCTCTCCTTGGGTCACACACAGAGATCGGCAATGATGCGAAATGGAAGTGTCGACGGGTAGAGATTTCATCCCGGCAGCGAGATAGCCGACACTTATTGAAAGCCTTATGTCCTTATGGAGTTGAGACATTCCTAATTATATGCACGATCTTCGCAAGATCATTGCAGGATGCATTATTATTGTCATTATTTCGCAGTTCACACGCAACGTCCACGGTGGACGTTGCGTGTGGACCAGCGGTGGACGGTCCACCGCTGCAACCCTCCATCAGTCAGTTAAATCAGACTCCGCACCCGAGCTGGAGAGGCCAGCCTGATACACCGGCCCCCGATCCATCTGGGCTTGGGTGGCGCCACCTTCCGGGAACGGGAATGGCGAATACAAACAACACAACCAAGACCATACATGTGAGGATTGCCGGCCTGACCTTGGGCTCTTCCGGCGTGGGTGACCAGGGCCGGGACTCGCGCGGCTTGCGGCCCGACCGTCTCTGAGGCGCGTCCAGGAAGGGGGTCCACTGAGGGTCGTTTGCGGCGCCCGGGTCTGTCCACCGGCCATCCTGGCCCTTCTCCGCCGGCCGACCCACTCGCGAGCCTACGCACCGCCGAATAGAAGATAGGAAATACGTCACGGTCCGGGCAGAGGTAGTCATGTCACAGGCGAGTCAGAGGCGACAGCCCGAAAATCGGATCAACATGATCTAGTACAAAGTGACAACGTGGCGAGAAAGACGAGCAATGGGAAGCCAGGAGTCGCGCAAATTCAGTGAGGCTCCAGACATCCCCATCTCTCTCTCTCCCACACCTTCCCTCATAATGCCACCCACTCTTGATGGAGGTTCGTTCCAACTCACGGCCTCGTTTCCGTTTGGTATCGCCGGCGGCTCCCTCGATGGCAGCAAGGTCGCCGACTCGCACCGCTAACACGTTCCGAACGTGGCGCGACGCAGACTGAGGAGAGAGACACACACAGGAGATACTGAATGTGTGGCTACTATGGCAGGCAAGAGAAGGTGCAATGGACATGGGCAATTCAACATTACCACAACAGACAAGAGCATCGATTGCTCGTAAATGAATCCACTAAGAGAATACAACAACGCAGCTGTTGGCATATTGGATATTATATTCCGCACGCATATAATCGTACGTGAGATGGCATTCGTCGGTTTCGTGCAGTGTTGTCTGTACCCACTACCCATAGCAACGCCTGCGTTTACCCCCCCCCCCCCCCCCCCCATCCCCTGTCCCGCTCTAACCTTCCTGAGCGGGCCCTCCGGCTGGTCACACTGGTCCAGCACCTTCCCCCCCCCCCCCCATCCCCGCTCTAACCTTCCTGAGCGGGCCCTCCGGCTGGTCGCACTGGTCCAGCACCCCCCCCCCCCCCCCCATCCCCGCTCTAACCTTCCTGAGCGGGCCCTCCGGCTGGTCGCACTGGTCCAGCACCTTCCCTCCCCCCCCATCCCCGCTCTAACCTTCCTGAGCGGGCCCTCCGGCTGGTCGCACTGGTCCAGCAGGGCGAGACAGGCAGCGCACACGCCGTCGGCCGTGCTGACGGTCAGCTCACGCTGGACGGTATCGGCCAGCAGCTCGGCCAGCGCCGTGTCGGAGTGGCGACTGTGGCCAGCCATCAGCGGCGTCATCGGAGCGTGATCCGGCGTCACTGCGTCACCGCAGACGTAACACGCGCCGGACACCTCCACCAGGTCCGCGTCCTCGGTGTCGTCCTTCACAGCCATCGCCTCCTGTTGGCGGGGTGGGGGTGTTTGCTGGAGTGGAGTGTGCGAGTGGCGGGCGCTGACGTGGAGGTACGCGCGCAGGGGTACAGGCACTGACGTGGAGATACGCCAACAGACGAGACATTCCAGTACATTGCGTTGCACTTATATTTATATTTGGGATTGGGAAGTAGTCTGCAATTACGAGGACATTGACAGGGTGTTCAAGAGACGTCTAATCAGGGTCCTAGGATTGCTTTGAAACCAGGGTGCGGAGTGGAAATTTCGTGCCTAAAAATAGTCATGCAGAGTGGAAAATTCAGCCTAAAAATAACCATGAAGAGTGAAAAATTCAGCCTAAAAAAGACCATATGATGTACCAGGCTTTGCCAAAAGTCACTCATCAAAATCGGCTCCTAACCTGTTGTTTTTTCATCCCCAGGTTAATATTAGCATTAGTGACATCAGTGTATAGTTATCCAATATATCTTGATTTAGGGAGTGGAAAATTCACAGTAAAACTTAGGAAAAGAGTGTAACATATTACCCAAAGGGTGCCGTTTTCACCCAAATTTCGCAATCCTAGGACACTGCATCTAATTGGACTCAGAACGTTCAGGAGTGCGCCCATCACACAACAAACAGCCTCCTAGTCGTGTCTCACATGCACACACTTAACGGAAGCACAACACTCGTGTCATCCAACATGACAGACACTCTTGACAATCGCGGAGACACCCAGACAATCCTAGAGAAAGCCACAACCAGAGAATCTAGTATCTACCCCCTGTCTGCAGTCACCAGAGGGCACTCCAACACTGTTCATGTGACAGCCCACGGCGCCCCGTACCTGCTCCGCTGCGGCGATCGCCTGCTCCGCCTGCATGCTCTGTATGACGAGGGGTTGGGTGTCTTCAGTCACGTGCTCCGCGATGTGATCCACCTCAGTCAGGATCATCTGCATCGCGTCCTCCATGGTGAAGTCCTCCTCGATTTCTGAGAACGTCACACGGACCCGAGTCAGTGAGTGGTGTACGCTGAATAAGAAGCATAACTGGATGCAGTATTGAATGCAAACACTGCATCATTTTACTTCACAAGGTGAGAGCGTACACGGCTGCTGACTGAAGGCGCATGCCCGGGGTGTATCGGTATGGTCAGTCCGCGCTGATGTCGTGCGTACGTACTGCCGTCTCACACCCCGCTACACAACCCCTCACTCACCCCTCTTCAAATCACCCCCACCCTCCACACCTCTCCAAACAACCTTCATTCCACACCTCCCCGTATCACTGCACAGAGCACACCCTCACGCAGCGTACCGGTATGGTCTGCGCTGATGTACTGTGCGCTACCGTCTCGAACCTCCCTAAACCACCCCTACCAGACACCGTCACAGCTCACAAGCCACTCCACCTTCCCAAACCACCGCAACCTCCCACCTTCCCAAACCACCGCAACCTCACACCTTCCCAAACCACCGCAACCTCCCACCTTCCCAAACCACCGCAACCTCCCACCTTCCCAAACCACCGCAACCTCCCACCTTCCCAAACAACCCCCATCTCACACCTTCCCAAACAACCGCAACCTCCCACCTTCCCAAACAACCCCCACCTCACACCTTCCCAAACCACCGCAACCTCCCACCTTCCCAAACCACCCCTACCAGACACCGTCACAACTCACAAGCCACTCCACCTTCCCAAACCACCGCAACCTCCCACCTTCCCAAACCACCGCAACCTCACACCTTCCCAAACCACCGCAACCTCCCACCTTCCCAAACCACCGCAACCTCCCACCTTCCCAAACCACCGCAACCTCCCACCTTCCCAAACAACCCCCATCTCACACCTTCCCAAACAACCGCAACCTCCCACCTTCCCAAACAACCCCCACCTCACACCTTCCCAAACCACCGCAACCTCCCACCTTCCCAAACCACCCCTACCAGACACCGTCACAACTCACAAGCCACTCCACCTTCCCAAACCACCGCAACCTCCCACCTTCCCAAACCACCGCAACCTCCCACCTTCCCAAACCACCGCAACCTCCCACCTTCCCAAACCATCGCAACCTCACACCTTCCCAAACCACCGCAACCTCCCACCTTCCCAAACCACCGCAACCTCCCACCTTCCCAAACAACCCCCATCTCACACCTTCCCAAACAACCGCAACCTCCCACCTTCCCAAACAACCCCCATCTCACACCTTCCCAAACCACCGCAACCTCCCACCTTCCCAAACAACCCCCATCTCACACCTTCCCAAACAACCGCAACCTCCCACCTTCCCAAACAACCCCCATCTCACACCTTCCCAAACCACCACAACCTCCCACCTTCCCAAACCACCGCAACCTCACACCTTCCCAAACCACCGCAACCTCACACCTTCCCAAACCACCGCAACCTCCCACCTTCCCAAGCCACCGCAACCTCCCACCTTCCCAAACAACCCCCATCTCACACCTTCCCAAACCACCGCAACCTCCCACCTTCCCAAACAACCCCCATATCACACCTTCCCAAACCACCGCAACCTCCCACCTTCTCAAACAACCCCCATCTCACACCTTCCCAAACAACCGCAACCTCCCACCTTCCCAAACAACCCCCATCTCACACCTTCCCAAACCACCACAACCTCCCACCTTCCCAAACCACCGCAACCTCACACCTTCCCAAACCACCGCAACCTCCCACCTTCCCAAACCACCGCAACCTCCCACCTTCCCAAACCACCGCAACCTCCCACCTTCCCAAACCACCGCAACCTCCCACCTTCCCAAACCACCACAACCTCCCACCTTCCCAAACAACCCCCACCTCACACCTTCCCAAACCACCGCAACCTCCCACCTTCCCAAACCACCGCAACCTCTCACCTTCCCAAACCACCACAACCTCACACATTCCCAAACAACCCCCACCTCACACCTTCCCAAACCACCGCAACCTCCCACCTTCCCAAACCACCGCAACCTCACACATTCCCAAACAACCCCCACCTCCCACCTTCCCAAACCACCGCAACCTCCCACCTTCCCAAACCACCGCAACCTCCCACCTTCCCAAACCACCGCAACCTTCCACCTTCCCAAACCACCGCAACCTCCCACCTTCCCAAACCACCGCAACCTCACACATTCCCAAACCACCGCAACCTCCCACCTTCCCAAACAACCCCCACCTCACACCTTCCCAAACCACCGCAACCTCCCACCTTCCCAAACCACCACAACCTCACACATTCCCAAACAACCCCCACCTCACACCTTCCCAAACCACCGCAACCTCCCACCTTCCCAAACCACCGCAACCTCCCACCTTCCCAAACCACCGCAACCTCCCACCTTCCCAAACCACCGCAACCTCCCACCTTCCCAAACCACCGCAACCTCCCACCTTCCCAAACCACCACAACCTCACACATTCCCAAACAACCCCCACCTCACACCTTCCCAAACCACCGCAACCTCCCACCTTCCCAAACCACCGCAACCTCCCACCTTCCCAACCACCACAACCTCACACCTTCCCAAACCACCGCAACCTCCCACCTTCCCAAACCACCGCAACCTCACACCTTCCCAAACCACCGCAACCTCCCACCTTCCCAAACCACCGCAACCTCCCACCTTCCCAAGCCACCGCAACCTCCCACCTTCCCAAACCACCGCAACCTCACACCTTCCCAAACCACCGCAACCTCACACCTTCCCAAACAACCCCACCTCACACCCTCCCAAACAACCCCCACCTCCCACCTTCCCAAACCACCGCAACCTCCCACCTTCCCAAACCACCGCAACCTCACACATTCCCAAATAACCCCCACCTCCCACCTTCCCAAACAACCCCCACCTTACACCTTCCACCGCACGACCATGCCGCCCGCCGTCACATACCGGTATGATCAGCGCTGATGTAGTGCACGCTGCCGTCACATACCGGTATGATCAGCGCTGATGTAGTGCACGCTGCCGTCACATACCGGTATGATCAGCGCTGATGTAGTGCACGCTGCCGTCACATACCGGTATGATCAGCGCTGATGTAGTGCACGCTGCCGTCACATACCGGTATGATCAGCGCTGATGTAGTGCACGCTGCCGTCCTCATTGGTGACCTGCAGCAGGCGGATGATGCCGTCCGGGCCGGCGGCGCTGTCCGGCACGTGCACCACCACCTGGCCGTCGTCCTCCACCACCTCCTCGTAGCGGGCCACGCGCTGCTGGGCCGGCAGCGGCGGCGGCAGGCCGGGCAGAGTGCCGATCACCTCACCCGCCTGAACGGCGCAGGGGAAGGGGGAGGGAGGGGGGAGGGGGGTCAGGTGCCAGGGAACAGCAGCTTGGTGCTGAAAGGCACTGGCGTGAATCATGCTACATTCTGTTTTGTGAATAGTCCACTCCAATTCACAACTAAAACGCTGCATTCGTCACATCAAGCATCACACAAGCTTTAAGAACTATTCCAATTTCCAGAACCTTACACCTATTTGCAACACTAAATGAAGACATCCAGCTTGACACAACACAAAGTGGAATCTAACATAATTATGCGTGAAAGGAGCGAGCTCGGTCGTACCTCGTTTGTGTATGGCTTGATCATGACTTTCATGCGAGACTTCCTGGGCGGCGCCCCACACTGACCGGCCTCAGGGCCGTCCTGCACGACCCCCGGCCGCGGCACCTCCTCAAAACAGCCGAGCGAAGCATTGTATCGCTGCAGGCGCTCTGTGGCAGGACCATGGTTAATCAGAGGCATACTGATACAGCATGTCATCCAAATAGGAGTCTGCTTCTGGTTTTGATCAACAATATGTGAACGGCAATCAATAATCATTGACCAATGAAATGTCCAGATGACTGATGACACATATAAATAAAGGACAAACTGAATTATTTTATTTAATGCAAAGTAAACAATGGTTTGAAATGATGCTGAAGTATTCAATGCAAAATTAACTGATTTGAATGCAGCATGTACTTAGATGCATTTTAAGAACACTTACTATTGAGTTGTCCATAGCCATGGTCTTCTGGACGATATGGAACATCCTTTAGCTGGACTCTTGCCTTTTTATCCCACTTTGTCATTATCTATGCCTGTGGGTAAAATCCATGAGACATGTGAAGACAATAGCATGCATAGCTGAAGCAAGTGTGGCCATGCTTCTGCCATGCATAGTGTGTGGCTCTTGCCAGCAGCACAACGGTCTCTTGATCAGCAACTGATCAGAGCGAAAGCCAGCCCGGAAAGTCATCTCCACCAAGAGACTGTTGTGCTGCCGGCGAGAGTGACACACTATGCATGCCCAGTCATAAAGCTCTGTTTTAGTGTGATGGGACACAAGTCTCACCTTATTGCGGCATATGTTCACAGGTTGCCTAAGGTCACTCAAGGCTGACTGTGGCTGTTCTCAAGCCATCATCCTGAGCAGGCTGAGACTCCATTTTTCCACATGTCTTATTGTGCCTTCAACTATAATTGGTCAAACCTCTGCCAACCCCACTGGTTGAAATGACTGAACTGGCAGGATAAAAACCTCTCCCAGTTGGATGCATGTGATCTGGCCCTCTGATTCACACAGAGTAGGTACAATAGTTAACTGATTTGTAGGTTAACTGATTTGTAGGTATCTATTTTGTAATGACGTTAACAATTATCAGTACCCAGCAGTATGCTGTAGCCATGATATTTTAAAGCATATTTTGTACCTAGATAAGCTAAGGAGGTCAACCTTATTATGATTATCAACATCACTAGTTGCCAGTTTTGGACTTAAAATTACACAAGGTGGCTACAGACAGTGAGCAGTGTAAAGCATAGCAGGCACATATTCCTAATGGGAGGGTGTAGGCCTTACTGATTATGTGGGAACTATACATAGGTGTATATACAAGGGAGGGGGGGGGGGGGGGGCAGGGGTGACATGTCCCCTTCAATTTTTGTTCAATTTTTTATTAAAAAAATATATTTTGCTTAATCAACTCACATAGTGAACTCACCTAGTAACTCGCCTAGTGAACTCACCTAGTGAACTCATCTAGGGCCTGTTCCTGTGGCACCTTTAACCTCCTCTAACTTCCTCCAAGTTGCTCCAACTTGCAACTGTATGTGCAATAGGATACAACAGTTACAAGTTGGAGCAACTTGGAGGAGGTTAGAGCCTAGAGGTGCCACAGAAACAGGCCTGTAGTGAACTCATCTTGTGAACTCACCTAGTGAACTCATCTAGTGAACTCATCTAGTGAACTCACCTAGTCCATAGTCCAGTTCCCAGCTCTAGCTTGGACAAATAGTTATATGAAAATAAATCATTTAAAGGACATTGGGAACTCAGAACAAAGGGTGCTCCAGTGACTGGTAGATGGGAATGTAGTCAGTCGAGGGACATGACTGGGTTGATGCACCTGCAATTGTGACACACTCCAAAATACCTAGTTTCTGTGAAACTCAATGACACTATTACATATGTTCCTAGTAAATGAGGAAAATTTGAGGTAGCGAAAGGTTTGCCAGGATGAGAAGAGCTTGACTCTGCAAATAAATATTGCATAGGGGGTTTGGTTTTTCTTGACATGAGATCAATTAAGGTTGCACTGCCTCCCCACTTTTCATATAATGTCCCCCCCCCCATCCTGAAAACCCTAGCATTATGCTGATTCCTGATGGCATTAATTGACTCTCATCTGTGCTACATTCCAAGATTAGTCTTGGCATGAAAATAACAAGCCATAAACAAAATTTAACATACAAAAATGGAATACAAATTGAAACAACATAGTGCAAATATTTAAGAATTAGAGAATATATGAAACAAGAAGAGTTGAACTGATAGCTTGCTAACCTTGGCTTCAATACTATTAAAATACATCTTGAAAGGCATTTGCTGTCAGGGAAATAGGAATGTCATGAAAAGTGAGGGGGCCAATGAAACTTCAATCTTGTCTGGAGAGAAACCAAACTCCCCTATGCAATATTTATTTGCAGATTTGAGCTCTTCTCAGCTTGGTGAATCTTTGCTATCTCAAATTTGTATCATTATGCAAAAGAAAAGATTTTATAAAAATGGTCCTGCCCCTATTCCTACGCCTGTTTGCTGTAACACCTAGCTTGCAGGGTTGTATTCAAAC
The DNA here is from genome assembly GCA_036785665.1 of Chirona hameri. Lineage (NCBI taxonomy): Eukaryota > Metazoa > Arthropoda > Thecostraca > Balanomorpha > Balanidae > Chirona > Chirona hameri. The sequence goes on along the minus strand of JAXIVJ010000354.1, from coordinate 139,378 downwards.
CTTTAAACTATAATACTTGCTGTTTCCCCATTGACTAATGTTTGACAAACTCTTCATCATGGCAATCATATGGTTTTAAGTGAAGAAAAACAGTGTGTCAAGGCAAAAGGCAAATGTGAATATAAGTAGATATATTTATAGATATACTTTTAATCTGGACATTAGTCCATTTCAACTGGGTATCATTCATTTATACAGCACATATAAGTCATACCTCATACAACAATCAGACTATAATACAACACATTAATCTATATTTAGGTTGCATGATGTTCAAGTTATGCCAATTCAAAAAGTCATAGGGGCTGTTCTAGCACCCACAACAAGAAGAGGTTTTCATCCCGCTGGTTGAGGTGCAGTGGAGCGGAGCACGGGAACGGACAGTGGAGATTTTCAATGTAAACAGCATGGACAGCGTGCCACTAATGCGCCAGAACTCGTTCTGTAGGCACATAACATTAAATTTCCTCCACCAACCTCAACTGCTCACTGAGCAGTGTTTTTTTTGCTCAACCGGTTGAGGCTCAACCAATTTTTGTTGAGGCGCAGGAACAACTGGTGGGTAAAATGAAGCCTCAACCTAATCCAGTTGAGGGTGCTGGAACAGCCCCATATTGATAGAGTCTGGCAAGCCATGATCTCCTAATCCTAGAGCAATAGTAAAGGTCACTAGTACAAATCGCTGTCAATCAACTGTCAATTGTCAATGTTGTTGTTGCTGGCATCAACTCTTCTCAAGAATTTATAGATTAAGTTCTGAATCACAGATTCACACGATTGGACCCTTAACAACGCACATGTGGCACTTGTGCTGTCAAATTTTGACAACATACTTTCCCATACCAACTTTTAAAGTGTATAGTGCCCTGCTTTTAAACGCTCTTTATCTATATATCAATATGGCCTTGCTCTTTATACTTTACTTGCCCTGTTCCTCAGCTTCGAAATAAATTGTGCACAGGAAAACACTGTTGATACCGAAAAATATAATCCAGTGCGCAGCTTTCTGCGCACGCTGTCAAATACGTCATTAGGGTTAGTCTGTGCCTGTGTTGTGTCGGGGTGCTAGGTTACTAGTGCCACGCAAATTGAACAAGAAAACAACAGTCAATCACATTAATTAATAATTCCACTCTGATATTATATAATTTTTGAAATTAGCCCCTCTTGCTGCCTGCTGCATGCGCGTGTGATCTCTGTGTACAGTGAGTAGCGATCGACGCTAACGCTCTTCTGAACAGACAGACTCACAAAGTTCAATTCTGCCTCGCGTGCGACTTGTAATTGCGCACCATGAGGTCAAGGTCCTTGATATAAGGTTAGCCAATTATGCCTTGTCAGAGATTAGCAATACGTCATGAGTACAAAAAGGTCGGTCCACCGAATAGGTCACTTAAAAGTTAAAGTTCTTTTAATTTATACATTTTACAAGTAAATACATTTAAGTTGATATCCTGTGATTGATTTGACCTATCTTTAATTGCCAATTATTCATATTCAGAAAGTTTGAACTGTCAGGCGATGTCAGAATGTGGAATGCATTCTGGCAACAAAACCAACCTCTTATTGGGCGATAGTGGTGACGTAATAGGACTGTGGTAGACGCATTTCGTAAATCTTAATGAATTGACATCCTCCGTTGCTGTTGCGAGTTGGTTGCGAGATTCACGAAATCACGAGGCTGCTCAGCGGTCAATTGTGTGTGGGCTTTTGGGTGTGTTTGGCTTGATCAATGTTGGAAATATTTGGGTGTTTTTAAATCATACTGTATAAGTAATTCTGTTATATTTAGAAGCTTATTTGTAGGTAAGTGCAAACTTGTGGAAGTAGAAGGTGGGTAAGCATGCATTTCTGACATGACATTGAAATGCAGGTAATGTATCGTCGCCATCGTGTATCACATTTCAATTTTGCTACCGTGCCATGCTTGATGCTTGTCAATGCCGATATACAGTACACGCTTTTATGACTTACTTACACTTATAAAGTGCGGAATTTAGAAAGGCCACTTGGCCTCACAGATCTGAACGATACTGAGCTCCTTAGTGAGATCCTCTCCCTCAGTCATTGATGGTGAACATGTCAAGTGATGTCATTCGATGTGATGTCACTGAAGAACTTTGTTGCATCAACATCAACAAATTGTATTGCCAATTGTATTACTGCCTGTTTAGTAACCATCTCATAGTAACATCAACACTGACACCTACCTTTTCTTGGGAGGGCATCAGCATTCTAAAGGCCTTTTCATGAAATGAGGAAAGGCTGAATCTTGAAATTTGAAAAAGTTGGGGTCACATCCCCTGGCTCTCCCCCCTGCTTTTAATTCCCATGCATAGTTACATGTTGTTAACATCACATGCATTTTTAACCTTCTAAGTTATTATCTGTACCTGTAAACAAATTGACTGATATATTTATACCTAGGGTTAAAGTTCAATCTTCAGATGATTTGAGCGCCGCAAACACAACCGTGCGGTGTGCGTTTACTGCAACTTTTGAGTTATTTCAAACATGGAATTTGAAAACTTAAGCCATCAACAGATGCATTGAGCATTTATCTGTTCACTGACACCCTCAAATGATGATGGTAATGAAAAGTCACTTTAAAATGCTAAAAAGCAAAGAGCCTGCGATGTCACAGACACCATCCAAACCCTGGTCACCAAGAACAATCAACAACCCAGCCCTTATTTTGGATTAGGAGCTGAAAATTCATGTCAAATTTCAGTTGGTTCAATTAAAAAACAATCATGACAACTTGAAAGATGAATGTATAGAAATGTTTCATGAAGCCCATTGACGACAATGAAGACGATGATGCAACACTGCAATTTTAGTTGGGAGATGATGTTTACATTTGTTAGCTGATTGTGCATTCAAGAAAAATTTTGTAAGGAGAAAGCATATACTATTCTCACGATATCTGATAGCATATTTATTTTAGATACAGATAGATTGTAATGATATCTGATAGCAGAGGAACTCAAATGCAGTGGTTTACTGTGCTAGATGTTATTATTTACTCAAATTTACGCTCCAATCCTGAAGATGGCTTTTTTGTAGTATATAGCAGCTGCTTTTGGAACAAGCGTGCCTAACATTCCCACAAGATCAGATAGCAGAAGAACGCTAAGGCAATATTTCCTGATGTATCACCGATTGTCTTTTATGATTGATGATATTATGTATTACAACTTTATTTGCACCTGCACTGGTGATGAAAAGTTTCACGTTGTGTAGAGCTGCTGTTTTGAAGCCCGCTAGCATACTGATTGTGGTGTATACTGATTACTGTATTTGATGTACTAAACTTCCAGAAAGCATCCTTGCAACGTCTGTTTGCTGTTTTTTTATTCCAAGGTAGTACAGCAAATTAGTTCGCCGTAAATGATATCATGACTATTTTGTCTGAAGTAACGCAGGCATCTTGCAGGTGCCTGCCCATCCCTGGACACCTCTTAATTATTGCAACAGAAGGAAAGTATCATGGACATGTGCGTCACAACAGCAACGGACACATTATCAGTTAATTCAGAATATCTTGTCACCAAGACAGCACAACACGTGACCGATTTTCAACTGAAAACCGCGACATTTGACGACCTTGTAGCTTACACATCAGCACAAAGTACGCGATAAATCAGCTGGACGTTGGACGCATCTTCCGTATTCCGTATTTCATTCTCTACCGCGCTACCAAAACTCTATTGGCGGAAGTCACGCATGCGCAGAATTGCACAATGAATCGGCCGGTAATTACCTTTGAGTTGTTCAGTTGCGTGTGAAAAAAAAAGTTCATGCAACTGCTCATGAAAGGTGAGATTGGTTGAAGTTTGGACCGTCCGAGGTTACAGCATCCTACCCTACCAGTGGCGTACCGAGTAGCAGGTCATTCAGGTCATGACCTGGTCCTTTGGACCCGAGGCGCCCATGCAAAGCTGGCGCCCCTCCGATCAGTGACTTTTTAAAGGGCGTCCCCTCTGGCCAGTGACGGCGCCACTCCGTCCAGTGAGGACGCTCCCCCGGCCAGTGACGGCACTCTTGCGGCCAGTGAGGGCGTCCCCTGCCATAGACGGCGCCTCTCCGGCCCGTGACAGCGCCTCTCCGGCCCGTGACAGCGCCTCTCCGGCCCGTGACAGCGCCTCTCCGGCCCGTGACAGCGCCCCTCCGGCCGGCAACGGCGCCGCTCCGGCCAGTGACGGCGCCCGACATAATGTTAAAGCCACGACGATCACGTGCGGAAGGAGAGGCGCCCCCGCCCCCTGCAAAATTTCCGCCAATATTATTAGTAGCGCCCCTGCCGATCGGGTGGCGCCCCTCAAGGCAATGACCTGGTCCTTTGTGAATTTCTGCGCACGCCACTGTACCCTACCTACTTATATATGTATACTGCCTCATTTGATTGAAGCAGGCTAGTCATGTTCAATGTGATTCACTCTCTTACTGATTGACATGCTAATCCCTTCCAATCTAAAAGTAATTTTGTTGATCATTGCCCATAAAACCAATCCCAGCCAGGGCTGCCAGACTTGGCGATATGTCACCAAAGTGGCGATTTTTTGGACACCGTCGGCGATGGTAAATTGTCATTTGGCGATTGGCGATAAAACTAGGAAATTTGGCGAATTTTGAAATGTAGCCTGCAAATTATATAATTACGGTAAGCTTTTTAATAAATCCATGCATTTTTTATTCGTAAGGCTAATATCCTCAATATCCTCAAGTGTTTCACGTTCCAAAATGGAAAGGTACTGAATTTTCAAGTAGATCATGAACACTATTTTTTTTAAACATTTTCACACGACCATGCCACTACAATACTTTACATGGACGTAGCCAAGGGGGGGGGGGGGGCACGGGGCCATGCCCCCTCCCCTGAGCAAACCAGTTTACACTAGATGATAAAATGCGATTCTGCGCAAACCAGTTTACATTAGATAAAATGTGATTCTGCGACGATCCGACACCCACCCCACCCCCCCCCCCCGTCAACAACTTTTTGCTGACGAAACGGAGCGAAATTTTATCCTCCACTGACGTGTCCCCCCCCCCCCCCCCCCCCCCCCTGATAAAAATCCTGGCTACGTGCTTGATGTTTTAGATGTCCAATCAGCATGCTTATTCAATGCAGTCGACTTGGCGAAAAGTTGTCGATTTAAATTCAAGAAATTAGTGATGTCTGGCGATAATTCGGCGGAAATTTGGCGGCAAAGGCCAATTTGGATCTGGCAGCCCTGAATTCCCAGCTCCCTTATTTGCTAAGATCACAGGTTATTACTTATTATGTTGTAATGTAACAATGTTTGCAATCTCGCCTCATGTATTGTTTGCCTTCGATATTTGTTGAATCTGTATTTTGAATAGTTGTATGAAACACAGGTTGACTTCCAGAGATGGCAGCTGTGTGATGTCACTGTCCATGCACATTGTTGACTTCGTCAGTAATTCAATGATTTCATTTAACCTTAATAGTATTCAACACTTTGATTTGATACATGTTTGTCATATGTGCTGAGCGATGCTGCTGAATGATGGTTTTAGTTTGAATCATCTGTGTGGTGATGACATGTGCCATTTTTATAGAATTTCAAAATGTCTGCCAAGATGAGCAAAAACAATGCGGAGGAGGTGATCCAGGGCTTTAACAAACTGCGCATGGAGCAGCGACAAATGGCGCAGAAGGTGGCTGAGCTCGAACAGGAGCTCAATGAACACAGGTCAGTACAACTTGAACTCTAGCCACCATATTTGCAGCTGTTTGAGCAGTTTCATATTCAGAAGGAACTGCATCAGTAATATTAGTATTCAGAAGGTATTTAAGTTCATCAGTAATATTAGTAATGTTCTTGTAACAATAATGTTTATGGGACAGTAACAACTGTATGTCTCTCTGAGGAGACAGATAAACCTTATCCATTTACTCTGGGAGTATCATTTCAAAATGGGAACAAATTAATCCTGTCACCGAAATGACTAATCTGATCCCCGAACTAACTGAACATATCACCGAAAATAAATGTAACCAAAATAACTAAATCTATACCGAAACGCTGCTTTCATCACCGAAACAGCAGGTTTCATCACCGATGCTACCAAATCAACGTATTCAGTAATATTGTATAACAATTAAGAACTACCAGATGCCTTTGGGAATACATTATTTGCGTAACCTATTAATTCTACCGTAACCAATTCGATTATATGTTATTATAATTTGTCCTGTCACACCAGGCCGCCCGCCAGACACTGTCACGGCCAGTGTCCGTTGAGGCACCAGCTTAGTAAATATTGTTACTAGTTGTCTACAAGATGGTCCGATGGTCCCCCCCCCCCCCTACCGGTAGGGCCGCAGCGCAGCGAGCGAACACGAGCGGAGCGTTCTAAACGTGGGTCCCGCGGCCGTGATTGCTGTAAAGGTTAGGTCAGGTTCAATTATGTTATTCTAATTTGTATTGCCACACCAGGCCGCCCGCCAGACTCTGCCACGGCCAGTGTCCCCTGCCCGTTACGGCCCCGCGTAGTAAATATTAGAATCAGTGCTGCAAGTAATTTCGGTGATGGTTCAATTCAATCCGGCGATGTCTTAACCCTATTCCCTGCGGGCGGCCAGAATTACGTTAACCTGCGGGGGGCAGATTCTGCCCCCCCCCCCCCCCCCCCCCAGAGATCTCGAGAACCGCTCGGTCGATTTCGATGGGGAAAACGACATTCGATTCGTCATGACAAAATCTGTTTTTGGACCCCGAAATTTTTGTTTTGTTCAAAAATGTGGGGCCAGGGGGAAAAAAATCCCAAAATTTTGGGTGGTTTTTGAAAGGTCATTGCGGCCATGTGGCTCGACCGATTTTTATTCCCCAAACGTTTTTGAGCTTCAAATGTACTGGTAGTTAATATATCAAAAGAAGAAAAAAATCATAGGCGTATTCAGGGAATGTAAAATGGGGGGATTTTCTGAAGAAGAATAAAGTGCTGTTCGTGATTGTTTGGGACGACATGAACGTCATGTGTGGGCATTATATGCTGTAATTTGTTAAATTGTATATATTGCGCATAGGCGGATCCAGGAAAAAAAAACATGGGGCACCATGCACGTAATGCTTTTATCATCTTACTAATTTGAGGTTGGACCTAATTTTAGGGTGGGTATTGCCTCCCATTTTTTTATCCTGAGTGCGCCTCTGCCCCAAAAATATGTACAATCCCAGTATCTATGATGCATATTGCATTGAAATTGTTTCTGGCGCATTTATTGCACTGCAAACCACGAAGGAAGTATGCGCCGCAAAACCGTATTCGTAACACCCTCCCCAAAACAGGAGCCTGGAACCGCCTCTGCTGGACCGATTTTTTTTCTCAAAATTTTGACAACACGCGCCATTCAATTTTGGGAAAAGTCACACAGTTTCAGGACGCTAGGCCAAACGGTTTAGAAGCGGCAAGTGAAAAACCACCGGGAGGGGCAGAATCTGCCCCCCGCAGGGAATAGGGTTGTCATTTCGGTGTCATATCAGTCACTTCGGTGATATCAGCAAAAAAGTGATGTTTAAGTCATTTCGGTGATGAATTGGTCAAAACGATGATGGATAAGCAATTCGGTGATTTTAAGTCATTTTAGGTGATGGAATTGCCTTTCAAAACTGCTACAAACACAACAGCTAACATTGCAACTTAAGGACATGTTTTTCTCAAAACTTATATGAGACAAAGCTGTTATGGACAACATTTCCCACAGCAAGACTGCTGTGGACAAAACTTCCGCACGACTTCTATGGACAATACGTTCACGCAACTTTGCTTCTACAGAGAAACTTTCATATCATCAAAACTTTTACGAGATGACTCCCACGCAACATTAGTTAATCGAAAACCAGCGGTGAAAACTTCTATGTGACCATAGGTCAGATCACACACATCAGTGTTAACAACCTGTCAAGTCACTGACGTGGGACCAACAAGCCACGTGGATTTCACATTTGTAGGTCAACTTCTGATCTGACATAACAGAAAGTAATCTCAAGTTTATACCGCTGACGTCGAGGAAGGCGGCGACGGGAGATTTTATTATGAACGGATGGACCTTTTCTCTATCTGCATTATGTCGATATTTATTGACAAAACAGTGTTTGCGGCATAGGCGTACCCAAAGGGGGGGGGGGCAAACGAGGCAATTTCCCCCTCCTGAAGGTCCGTACGTGCCCCCTTGGCCGTATGTGCCCCTTTAGAAATAGGGCCCCCTATTTCGAAAACAAAAATTAAGGGGAAAAAAATGTTGAAAATATGTTCCTCTAAAAATATAGTGGGCCAAATCCGGTGAGTTTTTTTTTGGGTGGGGTACCTTATGCCCCCCGATCAAAAATTGCCTCCTTCAGTGAATCCTGGGTACGCCACTGGTTGGCGGTCACGAAATTGACCCGACCTTAGGTAACCAATATTATAAATCAGAGATAAACAAATTGTAGGTATCTATGACCTTATGAAATCCTGCAGGTTTGAAACCGATCGGCTTCAAACTGTGACTGCGGTACTACCGCAAACGTTTTAGAGGTGGGGTCATCACGTGACCTGGTCTGGTGACCTGGTCTGAGATGACCCGAGGTCAATAATTTTACATAATATGGGTAGTTAATTTTCGAACAGATATAAAAAAACGATAGAGATAGAGAAAACACGATATAGAAAAGATAGAGTCGCAGATAGTAAAGGTCGCTTGTCTCCGTCTCCGTCTGCCACTGCGGACGGTGTAACGACCGCAATCGGTTACTATGTTGTCATTTATTGAACTATGAATATCAAATTCTCAGCCCGTGAGTCCCGTTATTGAACCGGTGGTTTTAACTTAAAGGGATTATACGGGTTTTTCCCAACATAATTGAGTTACATAGTAAAACGTACTTATAAAGGTGGTAGAAGTCCCACGCTAACCACATTTTTCTGGAAATGACCTCTTCTGCACGTAAGGACATTCCAAAGTACGCGGTGATGCCACCGCGTATTTTCTGCAGGACCGGCTGAGGCAGAGCCAGTCATCTCTTTTATGCTAATACAAACACCACGTATGGCATATTTCTGGTAAAATAAGCAATATTTGAAAGAAAATAAACTTGTTTTGTTCCAACGACACCAGCAGTTACCTAGTTGTCCCATAAAATTCTATATTTTTCATGAATTTTCATGCCTAAAAATTAATACGCCACCACCAAATTCTCAACGCTAAAGGCCAGAGAAAAGAAAACCACAAACACACAAAACCTCAACGAACAGTGTGTAGTAATACAAAGTCCCGTCAGTTTTGAATTGCATAATAATTTTGTGATCCAGTGTAGGACTTGCAGATAATTCAAACTCTAAAATTGATCTTAAGATAAAAGTACTATCGACACCATTGACCCTATCCTCAAATATTACTCTAAAAGTTGAAAAATTACAAAATGCAAATTATTCCGATATATTTCGAGCACAGCTCTTCGTCTGTCGTTAACCCTAAACCTAGTCGCACAATGCAGAAATCCTCTGGACGTAGGCGCTGCCATTCGTGCCACGCGGGGCTGAAGAAGAAGTGTGGGACTAAAAATGTGGTCTATGAATTGACATGTAGTCACTGTGGGGATATAGGGGAGACTAGCAGGCCAGTGAGACTGAGATATAACGAACATCGGAGGGGTGGAATCAATGGGGAGGCGGATACACCACCCGGGGACCATGTCACTCAAAAACATCCGGAACTGAGTCCTAATGACACCACCTTGACTGCCAGAATCCTGCGTGTCTGCAGAGACGAAGCGGATAGGAGGATCGCTGAATCTATTTGCATTCGAGATGCGAGGCCTAAAATTAATGACAATACTACATCATGGCAACTTCTTCCACACTAGGTATTGTGGATAGCTACGCGGTACTTGTAAGATGTTTTAGAATGTATGTTGTATGCCTAAACCCAAGCTGCTTGCTGCTGTATGGATTGCATGTTGTGATTGGATGTGAATCGTGAGATGGATATTGGAACTGAGGGGTGGGATATGAAATAGTCACGGAGTGCATTATTTGAATTTTGTGGGCAATATAAGGCAATTGAGACGATTTCTGCATTGTGCGACTAGGTTTAGGGTTAACGACAGACGAAGAGCTGTGCTCGAAATATATCGGAATAATTTGCATTTTGTAATTTTTCAACTTTTAGAGTAATATTTGAGGATAGGGTCAATGGTGTCGATAGTACTCATAATTATTTTCCTCACAACGCTGAGCACAATTAAGATAAAAGTGGTGGACAGTAGTGCCGATCAAGTACTCGTTATCTGATACTAGTCTCGAAAAACGCCCGAGTTGTAACGCTGATAATTTCTGAAATAATGGACTAAATGAGCATTGAGGTCCCTGTTATATGTCTTAAACGTGTTTAAAGCTCATACAACTGCAAAAGAGTGCATTTACTTTCAGGACGGAAACCCGTATAATCCCTTTAAACTTTCGCGAAGAAGTAGTGTTTCGTATTGTAATTATGTGAGTATTGTTTCGTAGCCGTGGAATCCCTGTGCTAAGAAGTAATGTTCCATGGAAGTTTTGTTGTTAGTAGCTTTCTCTTTTTCTGCAGCAGTTTTCACGGTAATTCGCTTCGAACAACCAATATTTAATTCTGGGTTGCTACATTACCAACGAGACGAACTCGATTCCTTGCCACAGCAAACAGCCGATGCCCAACGCCAGAACTAGTTTCGACTCTGATAATACTCGTGTTATCATTACGCTGTGTTCCCCTCGCAGGATGGTAATTGAAACGCTGACTGGAGTGGACCCGGCTCGTAAGTGTTTCCGCATGATCGGTGGTGTTCTGGTGGAGCGAACCGTGCGGGAGGTGCTGCCCGCGCTCACTACCAACCGAGACCAGGTGAGTTGGTAAATCTCCGAACAGCAACAAGCGATAAGTGGTCACCAGAATGGCGGGAAGAGACGTCAAAATTATGGAAGTATGTTTATCATGCAACTTATTTTTTTGTTACGTTATTGGGTAAATACCGAGTGTGCTAACCGAACATCCGGATCAATTTTCTCGCGAAGAATGTTTCTGTTTCTTTCACCAACACAGTTCAGCGCCACCATTGTGGAGCAAGCTCAGTCTGACCCTCCACAGCTGCTGCACTGTACCCTATGCTGTCCTAAGGCCTGAACGTCGCATACCTCGTTATTTATCGGTACTCTATCTGCTGCCTTTCATCTCACTGCCTTGTCCGTGCCTCCAGATGTCGCATCTGATCGACCAGCTGAAGGAGCAGGTGCTGAAGAAGGCGCAGGTCATCTCCACCTACCAGGAGAAGCACCAGATCCAGATCCGCGGCCAGGGTGCGCCGGCAGGCGAGGAGCGGCCGGCGGCGCGGGGAGCGGGCGCGTCCGGCGGCAGCGGCGGCGGCGTGCTCGTCTCCCAGGGCCAGTCGTAGGCCACCGGGACCGGAGGGGAGGGGAGGGAGGACCGCGACGCGCCGCGCACGCACTGATGATATTGTGTCTACCGTGTCATTCACCCGCTTGTTCTCATTAATTTGCCTAATACAGTTACTAGCAAACGTGTGAATGGTGTTTTATGCGAAGGGAGTTGAACGGCATTCGAGGAGCCATTTGCGAGAAATACGAAGAAGTCTGAGGGAACGTATTCTGTATTCCCCTCTTTCTACGTTTCCTTGACAGCTAAATATATAATATTTTGCAGAAACAGCATATTATCTTCTATCTCAGGGATCCATCTAATGATACAGTGGTTTTATTGTTTTTAATTTTGATAATGCCTATTAACACTCGCGTTGTGGGGGGGGGGGGGGACTTTTGTGTCCCACACATGTTTTTCGTAAACACTCTTAAACGAAAAGAGGCAGGCCACTGCTACTTCGCGACATTTAAGCAATAGCGGATTGTTTGACATCAAAAATAGAAAATCGGTCGTTAGTTTTTTTAGTTATGTGAATTTGAAATCGCAGATGGTGGCGAGAATCGCGGTCGGCGAAGCGATATCTCGGGCATCAGCAGTCTGATCGGGATGATTCACACGTCATTCGGCATCTCTGGGTAACCTGATGTCAGAAACATCTCATTAACCCGATTATGGTGATCTATGATGTCACGGAGAGGTCAAGTTACACAATGCCTAGTTTTGACCCCGTGACCTCACTTGACCTTGAAGATATTGACCTAGGGTCACCCAAATTTCAGTAAATGTAGATCATCATAGCAGCTACCTATCCTAGCTAGATTGTCTGTGACACCGCCTTCATTTGCATGAAGGAATCTCCATGTGTATGAGAGCTGTCCAGTGTATACTATGTATCATTGCAACCTTCAATCTGAGTTAAGAATATATAGGACTGATGCAGATCACGGTAGATAAAATAGATGCAGATGAGATTGTCCATGGTGGAAAATCCTTCCAAGTATTCGAGGAATTGGGCCTGTTCCCGTGGCGCCTCTAACCTCCTCCAAGTTGCTCCAACTTGCAATTGTCCGTGCAATATGCCTATTTAGTGATGACGTCACTGATTGGAAGTGGTTCCAACAGCTGACTGCGCTAATGTTAAAGGCCGTTGGGAATATTTTCTTATCTAGATTGTGGGAGAATGGCGTTCGATTATGTGATGAAAAGTTGTATAATGGGTAATGTGGATTTTTACTCATTTTTCCCACCTAACAAAACAAAAATCAATGACAAACCACCTCGGAATTAGGTATTTGAGTAGTTCTCAGTTCACCTTAACAATCACCTGCCTCCAATGACGTAACCAATGATTTGTCCTTGTTCAATCAAAATTTGGTAAACCTTGAAAAAATGTATTGATGGAAACAAATGTAACAAAAGACAACCTAAAGTTAATAATAATGTACAAATATTGAGGTTACTCGTCACCTAACACCGTAATATGAACTGCAATCGGTGCCACCAAAACCAAAAGCTGACATTGCTTACGGTTTTGTGAATGTAACAACTGCGCCATAACCGCCTCTTAATATTGAAACGTCAATTGTGACGTTACATGTTTTTACTGAATGCATGTTTTGCGTGATAGAAATGAGGAAAACTCAAAACTACCCATAAAGCAAGTTTTCATCACATAATCGAACGCCATTCTCCCACAACATAGATAAGAAAATCTTCCCTAAGGCCAGCTCAGTCAGCTGTTGGAATCACTTTCTACCAGTGACGTCACACTAAACAGGACTAAAGGATACGACAGTTGCAAGTTGGAGCAACTTGGAAAAGGTTAGGGGCGCTACGGGAACAGGCCCCTCCAGGCAACGATAACATTTTTCATTCAATTATGGCGCACCTGTTGCAAAACTCCACATGTGAATTTCCGTGCCGACTGCTGCCGCGTGTGATGGATGTCGAAGGAGTAGGAGTTTTAGGCAATGTTGCTTAGAGCGGTGATTAAAGTAAAATGAGTGTATTCTGCTAGTGAGCATGTATTGATATGAATGATATGATATTGATATCCTACACCTCCTTAGAGTTGATAGCCAGGTTGTGCGTTGAGAGAAGGTAAGTTCAGGTTTTTATTTTTGCTCGTTATTGCCAGATGTATTGCTGTTGATTGGACTGTTCTGCTCTCTATATCTGTTAATAATTCTTGCTATGCAGTTCGGCTCAGTTCACAGTTTGATTCACAGTATTTTATTAAAACAAATTCAAGCAAAATGAAAAATAGAGTGGTGGATACTGGATTGTTGCAAAAGCAATAGCTTAAATCAAAGTGCCTCCTAAGGAGGTTAACTAGGTAATATTTGACTAAGGTACCTGTTGGTGCACCATGTTTGTAGTAATCAAGGTTCAAGGTTATTATCACTGTGGTTGGTCTGGTGTCTGGGAAGCTTTATGACTTCACCAGATTCTGGCTATGAGTGGATCTCAGACTCAGGCCAACCCAATCAGACTTGATGGCTACAGGCTACAAGCGGCAGGCCAACCCAATCAGAATTAATGGCTACAAGCTGTAGGCCGAGCTGATCAGACTTAAAGGAAATAGTTCACCTTGGAAATGTTTTACCCAACATGATTTGATTACATTATTTAATACAATTTCTTTTGATATTGTCAAAAATGGCCTTATATCGCACCGATTCAGGACAGAAGGCCGTAACTTTGTATTGTTTATCAAAACTATATGCATACTCTCTGAGTCAGACCCCTGACGTCACGCAAATGTAAAAAATGGTTCAGTCAATTAGATTTGAAAGTAGTCTCATAAAGATACTCGCATTGGAGATGTGGCGTCCAGTGATTTGCTTACTAGCACCAGCTGCAAGCTGATTGGCTGATGGTATAGCCTCTGCTTGGGCTAGAACCAATAAAACATTCTTTTGCCAGCACCACATTCCTTTGCCAAAAACTCAAATATATTCTGCTGGAGAGTCTTTTCAGTCAAGAAAACTTGCAGATAGGGGTTTCCCAGCACAGGCTACAAAACTGCTATCTCAGTTTAAAACTAATGTTGAAGGTGAACTATTTCCTTTAATGGCAGGGTTAGGTTAGTTTAGGTACCATAACCTAAACTAACCTAACCCCACAATTAAGTCTGATTGGGTCTGCCTACAGCTCATAGCCTGAGCCATTAATTCTGATCGGGTCGGCCAAATATTCGCTTGTAGCCAGAATCTGGTGATTTCATAAATCTTCCCTATGACTCCAGACCAACAATGGTGATAGAAACCTTGAACCTTGATTACTACAAACACAATGCACTGACATGTACCTTAGTCAAAAATTACCGTTAACTAAAATGACAAGTTAAGGAACTGATAAAGTCTAGGCTACACTAGGTGTGATTTTCAGCAAATCATGTGCGTGTTATCCAAGTTGTCGAGAGTTGCATGACAGAGCAAGTTCAGCTGATAGTAAATGCATTGGGTGAGCTACATTAGCACATCACACAGATCCCTGATGAAACGTCAAGGAAGTTCCGCAGACAGGGACGGAACAATGAAAAGTTCAAAATTCTGAACTTGTCATGTTTTGCGAGATTGCAAGATGCAGGGTTTCTATCATTTTGCTTGATTTTGCGTATTGTAGTGTATAATATACCTAAACTTGAATAATGTGTGCTGTGTATTGTGGCAGAAGATGAATGAAGAAGCATTTGAGCAAATTGTGAGTGTTGAAACTGGTGATGAAGCTGGTAGATATTTATGCAGTGGTTTATTGATGAAAAAATGCAGTGGTTTATCCATTTTCCTTGCATGATTTGCGTGATCAGGAGATCCCAGATGTCACAGAAGTTCTGGAAACATGGAGAACACACACATGATTTGCGGGACAATCATGCATAGTGTAGGCTGGGCTTAAGTCCACATGAAAGAACTAAAATAACTTGTCTCTGAACTCTGCCTATGACTGAAATTGCCCAATTGGATGGTGGGGTCAGGGCCTGCACAACAAGCTCAGCTTAGCGTTGGTCCTGGTCTCAGAAAACCATCCCATCAAAACATTAAAACTAAATTTATATACAAATTGTATAAATGCCTTGTACAAATATGAATTGCTTTGTGTGACGTACAGGGTCCTAGGATTGCTTTGAAGCCAGGGTGTGGAGTCAAAAATTGGGCCTAAAAATAACCATTGAGAGTGGAAAATCCAGCCTAAAAAACATGATGTACTCAGCTTTGTCAACTCACCATCAGAATCGGCTCTTACAAATTTAAATGGTAATACTTTCCTAATAGTTTTTTGTTGTTGTCATCCACAGGTTAATATTAGCATTAGTGATATCAGTGTTAGGGTTATAGTTATCCAACACATCTTGATTTAAGGAGTGGAATATTAACAGTAAAACGGGACAAGGAGCAGCAAAAATATTACTCACAGGGTGTCGTTTTCCACCCAAATTGTACAATCCTAGAACACTGGTAACATAGGTACTTACTTATTTTAGTGACATTGAAGATATTCAGCCAAGTTGATCAGACACCTCAACCTCAGCCATCATCATGGGCGCAAGAGACAAAAAGCTTGTAAATCGGTATAAGGTAAGCTATTGGAAAGTACTGATGTAACAATTTTGATGCAGCCTTTTACTTTTTTAGTCTGAAATGTCGGTCTGTAATGTTTTAACCTGCCATTGGCTGGGGGGCGTTTCTTCAAACTCATTGCATTGCATCATGGTAAGCTTTTCATTAAAGCACATGGAACATCAAAACATAATATTTGAGTTAATTGTCTAACTCCCCTGACTTAATGGGCAGTTGGATCGTTGCAAAGCCCCAATATCGACATTTTCGACCATGTTTGTAAATCATGTATATATGTATGTACTTGTCTAAAACTGTATTAGGCGACATCAAGTTTTGATTTTTTATGGCATGCCATTTGGCAATACCTGCTCGATAACCTGGTCATTGAACTGTTTTCTTTCCAGTTTAAAACGTTCTCGGAGCGAATTGCCGAGATATCCGTGGACGTCGCCCATAATGTCAGCCTTCCTCGCAACGAAACGCCGGAAGATGCGGACACTTTCTTCTTTGAAGAACTGCAGAAGTGGTCTGATCTCAACCTTACTGAACACTATGCTGAGTAAGTTTCCAGGAAGTACTGGTCAGCATGAAAAAGGTATACGAGGAGCATCACTTGTCTCCGCCAGCAGATGGGATAATAGAAGGAACGATAAATGTTTAACCTTACCTGAGATAATATCCTACAATCTGTTTGGCAAGCGACTGTACATTCCTGATTTTTTAACCAAGAATTATGGCAAGTTCGTTGTAACATCTAGTTCTAGGCTCACCATTTTCTTTGACATTGAAATTATCAATGCATAGCATTCTGTTCAAATTGTAACGCTGCTTACTGGAAGTTCCTGTGTTACAGAGGTGTACACAGATACTTACAGATACACAGATACTTGTATTATTAACAACGTTCTTAGTAACTGACCTGTATAGTGTTTGTGGTGGATATAGGACCATCAAAAGAACCAACACAGATACTGTTTGCTCCACTAACGCCCGCCTGTGACGCCAGTTTTCAGCGGGAGCTCGGTCCGGACGTGCAGAGCTTCGCGCAGCTGCTGCACCGTAAAGAGGAGATCATTGAGCTGCTCAAGAAGCACCTGTCTGTGGACGAGACGCTCGCCCTGCAGCCGCTGCTCGCGTGAGTGATACGGTGTGACGCCGTACCGCCGTAGCGAATCGCCGCCGCTCGTGACGGCGGTAGGCTGCTGTAATGTATCGGGCCGGGGAGATTTTGTCACGGTATGACGGGTTTGGACATATATTGTGAGAGATGACGATGCACGTGTGTTAACCCCCACCCTGGTGGGGGGGGGGGGGGGGGGTCATTTTGACCCCCCAACCCATGAGGTTTTCGGGAATGGCGGGAAAACGGCAGCGCGCAGCGCCGCTAAATTTGGCACAGTTCGTTGGGCATCAATTACCCACATTATGTGAAAATGTTAACCTCAGGTCATCTCAGGTCAGGTCACCAGGTCACGGCACGTGACCTTACCTCCAAAAATGTTTGTGGTGCCAAAGCCACAGTGTTTGTCCGAGAGATTGGAAACTTACAGGATTTCGCAAGGTCACCAGTACCTACAATTCCTAGTGACCTCTGCAAGGTCAGCTGAGTTCATCTGGGGTCACCAGCACGTTTTGCCAATAACTATCTCGATAGAATAAAGATAGAGACGTACAAATGGCACCACTGTGTTTGTCTCGTCAAGACGTATCACCCCATATGCAACATGACCTACCTGGGTCACTAAATGACCTTGATCTGAGGTCAAATTTTGAAGTTGACCTAACCAGGTCACCATCAATATGTTTCGAAGCCTCTTGATGAGACAAACACGACGGTGTTTTAATTATTGCTCTATATTCAACCGATACAAAGTTATTCACGAACAAGTTGTGGAAGAAATTCACATTGTGACATTTGGTGACCTCTGGAGCCTAAACTATTGACCTGAGCTAAAATTTGAGGACACTGATGGCGATTGCATTTTTCAAGAGCTTTCGATTGTTTTTGCTGTTTGTTTCTGGCTATCATAGTTCCCGAGATATTTTGCTTTTCCGGAGCAAACTCCTATACTTGGAAAATTTGACCTTTGATGACCTCTGGTGACCTCAATATTGACCTGACCAAAAACTGGCCGAAGTAGCTTCGAATGTACTTGTCGAGAGCTTTCGAACGCCTTTTCCCGCGTCTTTCTAGCCCTTTTAGTTTTCTAGTCAGTGTGTGTGTGTGGGGGGGGCATATTACCCCCCCCCCCCCCCCCACCACCACCACCACCAGGGCGAAGTTGTCTCAAGAGGCCCACCGTGGCGCGGGTTAAGTCTTTGGTGGGGAATTTCCTGTTCCTCGTAACTGGTGTGTAAGGTAGGCTCTAAAAGCCATGCTGACCAAGTGCATTCTGAAAGCCAGTTGCCAAAGCCATGCCTTGTCCCTGCATTCTGTTTTATCTTTGTCTCTGCCCCCCCCCCCCCCCCCCCTCCATGTGACCTCAGTCTGGGATCTCCCTTGTATGACTTTCTTACTTGCCTCCTCCCTGATACCGCTCTGACCTCCCTGCTGCTGCCCTGCCTCAGTCTGACACCCCTGTATAATAGGGTGTGTCGCGAAGATACTTTTTCTCGCGGATCCAAAAAGCCATACTGAGGTTTCACGGGGATACCTAAAACCAAATAAAATCACCTTTTTGCCTCGCTTAAACAAAAAACTGGAGTTTGCAGGCAGCACATCTTTGAGCGCAAGCACATCGCCGCCCGGCGTTGCAGTCTCCATTGGCCGCGCAGCGTTGGCCGGCCCGCTGACACCAGGCGGCAGGCGGCGGCCGGGCTGCAATATTTTTGTTTTGTTATAGAAATAGTACTAGCCCATGCGTTTTAATGTCAATTCAGATGATTACGGCGGTAATCTGGACCCCAGATTGCATCTGTGTTGTTTTGAAACTAATCCTCCCCACGCATCCAAAGTTACAACCTCACGAGTCGCCTGCACTCCTCCACTTGGCCCGTAGACATTTCATCTAGTTCCGCATGGAATAAACGCATATACATTTTGCACATTCGTGGGCAAACAGTGCACACGATCGACTCGGATGGCGTTGAGCACCATAACCGAGGCTCGCCGTTCCACTGTACCACTCAAACATGTCCTACAAGTGCTGGGGTACCCGACGGGCGCGCCAGAACCCCGTATTTGCCCAAAGTCCGCGAGACACCGGCTACGCTCCGGCACCAAAACAGACCATTCAAGCTGCGCAATTGACGCGGCGGTGGGGAAAGCGGCCGTCGAATCGAAGGACGCTGTCCCCACCGCCGCGTTCAATCGTCGTCGTTCGTCTTGTGCACTGTTTGCCCACGGATGTGCACAATTTATATCGCCAAACGTTAGCGTTTGTTCCATGCGAAAATATATACAATGTCTACGGGCCAAGTGGAGGAGTGCAGACGGATCGTGAGGTTGTAACTTTGGACCCGTGGGGAGAATTAACTTGAAAACAACACAGATGTAATCTACGGCCCAGATTACTGCCGTAAGCATCTGAATTGACATTAAAACGCATGAGCTAGCACTAATTAAAAAATTGCCATTTCCGCCCGGCCGCCGCCGCGCCGCCTGGTGTTAGCGGGCCGGACGACGCTGCGCGGCCAATGGAGACTGCAATGCCGGGCGGCGATGTGCTTCCGCTCAAATATGTGCTGTCTGCTATCTCCAGTTTGCTTAAATCGAAGAAAAAGCATGATATTATATACTTTTAAGCATCCTGCCTATAAACCGTATGGATCTGTGATAGGCGACACACCCTACTGTATGACTCACCTCTCTGTCTCCCACTGCGTTCCTCAGCCTGGTGTCTGCGCTCGCGCGGGACCTGCGTGCCGACCTGGGGCCGCAGTTCCCGGCCCTGTTCCAGCTGTTCAGCCGGCTGCTGGACACCCGGGACCCGGAGCGACTTCAGTGGCTCTTCACTTGTCTGGCGCACCTCTACAAGCAGCTGTGGCGCCACCTGGTGGCCAACATAGAGCAGACGTACCGCATGTACAGGCGACTGCTCTTCGGCAGCAGGCCCGACCACGTGGTCCGCTTCGCCGCCGAGAGCTTCGCCTTCGTCTGCCGCAAAGTCAGGGACAAGGCCAAGTTCTTCGGCTTCGTCTACGCGAAGCTGAAGGATGATCCCACGGTATGTTGCGGGTCCGCTGTGCTCAGTCCGCTGGCAGGGAACTTGTTTGTTGGCGTATATGATGTTTGACGGGATGTTTTTTTTTTCATCACATTTGAAAAAATTGATGAATGATTTCATCACACTGAAAAAATTGAGCCTCACTCTTCCAAAGTCAACCCTAATAACATTGGTACAGGCGCTCGCCTTCCCTCATGTGACATACTGTTTGCCGGCCTGGGCTCCACCCACTAGTTCGCTGCGTCAGCGAGTCGAGAAGGTCATTAACTTTGCCGCGCGCGTCGTGATGAAAAAGCGCAAATTTGACCACATTTCTGAATCACGGCGCCAGCTCAGTTGGCTACCATTTGAAAGCATTATTCAGCAGAGAGACTGCCTGCTAATCCACCGACTAGTGAACAGAGAGGATGCACCGGAAAATCTCAGGTCTTTGGTGAGGTACCGAGCAGATGTGACCGAGCGAGCTACCCGTGCGTCCGAGGCTGGTGCCCTTCACACTCAGCGATGCAGGCTAGAAGCAACACGCAAGTCCGCGCCGGTCAGACCGATTCGAGCGTGGAACGGTCTCCCCGCTGATGTGCGGCGAACTGGAGATGTGAGAGAATTTAAAAGACGCGTCAGGGAATTGTTGCTCTCCCCGACATAGGCTGTGGGTGACCAGGTACCGTCTGTATTTTACTGTTTGCGGAGCGTTAGTCAATAGTCATCAATGTGCTCCACCATCCATATCGTCCATCTACGAGTTTAACCATTCTCATTCATATTGCTTTTATTTTGCATATGGTTGTATTGTTCATCTGTACTTTTATCTTACTGAATTTTATGTCTTTTACAATTTTTTCGAGTGCATGCTATTTTGTATCATGACAATGCCCTCAGCAGCTATACTCAATCTGTATGACACTGTGGTGGTAAGAGCCAGTTGGTCGATTGGATCCCACAAAGATTCGCAATAAATAAATAAATAAATAAATGTTTGTCCGCTGACGATTGCGACGTGTTCATGAGTGATGCAGATTGACTTCAATTATGAGATTCTCCGGTCGTTCAATAACGTTTTAATAGATGCAGTAGTTAGCAGTTGGGAGCCCTGTTATCACAGAGTTCAGTCACCAAGACGTCGTGTTGTCAGCTCTGTTTCGGCGATGATTATGAACGATATTGACAATGTGTTTGGCCCTGTGGTTGACTGAGGATGTACGCTGTTGGCCAGTACTGACTGAGGGTGCGTTCTGTCCTTTACAGCAAGTGACCGGAGTCGGCCGGCTGGTGTTTGAGACTCTCCGCGGCGTGCGGGGCCACCTTCAGACGGAGGCGGCTGCCGTGCTGCGGGTGCAGCTGGAGCTGCTGGGCTCAGCACGGCTGCCGTCTGAGCTGGTCCAGCAGGCGCTGAACGTCGCGCTGCTGGTCGCCGCCAGACACCTTCGGCGAGAGAACGCCACGCCCGTCTGGACAGAACTATGGGTACGCTGGGCTGACTTAGCGACTAGGTTTGATGAAATTATGTCAGAGTAACATAGTGCTGATCCATACAACCGTAATGCGTTTGCTTATTAACTGCAATAACAATATAATGGCCTCGAGCTGGAGCCTTAATTTCGTCGATATTAAGTTCAGTATTAAATGACATTCTTGTATATTGTGTTGGTAAAGTTCCATTAAAAGGATGGGTATGAGTATGACTATGCTTTTTATTGTTCAACGCTCACTAGCACAACACTCAACACATCCACGTGTCTGCCTGTTGTGCGCCTCCTCCCTCCCCTCGCGTCCCTTCAGCGTTTCCTTGTGTGTGACATCCGCCGTGCCCCACCAGGAGGCGGTGGAGCGGTGTCCGTCGGACCGACCTGACCTCCTCAGCCGGCTGCTCTCCCTGCTGCTGACCTTCACCGAGTTCCGCGGCGGCGCGCTGCTGAACGACCCCTCGGACTCGGCGCGACGCTGCGGCCGCCTGCTGACTGCCGCGCCGCTGCCGGACGAGCCCGGCGCGGCCGCCGCCGACCTGGCCGCCTGCCTGCTGAGCGCCGAGAACGTCCGCCTGCCGCCCGCTGATGCCGTGAAACTGGTGAACCAGGTACGGTGAGCAGGGATGGTGGAGGTGGGAGTGGTGGACCAGGTACGGTGGGCAGGGAATGGTGGAGGTGGGGGAGCGGTGAGTGGTGGACCAGGTACGGTGAGCAGGCAGTGGTGGAGGTGGGGAGCGGTGAACCAGGTACGGTGAGCAGGGAGTGGTGGACCAGGTATGGTGGAGGTGGGAGCGGCGCGTGTCTTGTCAGTGGGGGCGGCGTGTGTCTGTCAGTGGGAGCGGCGTGTGTCTGTCAGTGGGAGCGGCGTGTGTCTGTCAGTGGGAGCGGCGTGTGTCTGTCAGTGGGAGCGGCGCGTGTCTGTCAGTGGGAGCGGCGTGTGTCTGTCAGTGGGAGCGGCGTGCGTCTGTCAGTGGGAGCGGCGTGTGTCTGTCAGTGGGAGCGGCGTGTGTCTGTCAGTGGGAGCGGCGTATGTCTGTGAATGGGAGCAGAACAGTTCTTGCCGTGAGATTGTCGCTGTTAAAATACCAAATGCATGTCCGGAGAACGGTTGAATGATACTGAAAAGGAACACGCTGGCTTAGTGACTGAATGAAACACTGGGCCGCCCAGTAACTGGGCGTACCTGGGCTGTTGTACTGTCATTGTCAGCATGGAAACCTGAGCAGTAGAGGCGCCCAAAAACTTCAGCATGAAAATGAGGAACGTTAGGGTTAAGACTTAAGAGTGAGGATCATGTGGGGTCTGAACAGAAACAACGGTACCAACGTTTAGCTCCATCCACGCCGGAAACTCTGCACCGTCACATGTCTGGTATGGTGGTACGAGTCTGCCCCGCCGGTCTGCTCTGCCCCTGACCTTCCCAACCCGCCCGGCATACCAGGCGCTGCGCGGTCCGCAGCCGCCGGCCACGCTGCTGCGGCTGTGCGGGCAGCTGCTGGAGCTGGCTGAGCTGGAGAACCGGCTGCTGCCCGAGCTGCTGGCGCTGCTGCATCGCCTGGCTGCTGACAGCGCGCCGGCTGCGCTCCGGCTGCTCAGCCGGCTGGTGCTGCTGCGACGGCCGCCGCCGGAGACTGGAGACGGCTGGGCAGAGTGGAGGCAGTACCCGCTGGATTTCAACTTCGTCAGACAGAAACAGTAAGTAACCGCCCGATTAAACGCCGCTGTCAAGCATCAACTGAGATACTTATGCTCTCATAGCTGCTGCAAATTTGATATAGTATTGTAGTATGGAATGAAGGGACTCTAGTCATCGAAGTCTACCGTAACCTTTTCTGTTGGGTTTTATAGTTAATTGGTGCGTTTGCTGCAAATGCTCCTGTGTGCGACATGAGGATATATTATCTTCTTCTCACCTGTTGTACTTCTCACCTGCTGTGCAAGGCTACGAAAGACAGCTGCTCGCGGCTGGCTCCTGTCAGCTCAGCCACTGACTTGAACTCCAGTCGCTGCGCCACCTGATGATGCCCCTTGCCTCCGCCATCTGTCGAACCCTAACCCCTCTGACTCCGCCATCTGCCGAACCCTAACCCCTCTGACTCCGCCGTCTGTATTTGACCCCCCCCCCCCCCCCCTGTCCCTCCCGACAGCGCGCCGCGCCGCTCAGTGCGTCGTGTGCGCTCGTCGGTTGCAGACTCGGAGCCGCTGGAGCCGGAGCAGGGCGTCGTCTGCTCGCTGGTGGAGCGGCTGCTGCGGCCCCCGGACGACAGCGGGCCCCCGGCTCCATCTTTGGACCTGACAGCCGCCCTGCTGGTGGTCCCCCACCTCCGGCCGCTGCCTGAGGACGCCGCTGCCGCAGTCTGGACGCTCTGGCACCGCCTGGCAGAGCAGATCGCCCAACAGCAGGCTGACAACTTCACAGATGGTAGGTGGCGCTTTGGTTATCGAAGATCAAGTTTTTTGTTGGATGGCCGTTGCCGAACCCCCAGTTTTCAGGTTGATGCCTGCAAAAGTAGGTTAAGATGGTAAAAGGGAGAACATTGGGATTGAATTGCACGTTCTTTGAAAATCTGCAAGGGAACCATAGTTCATGACATTCCCCGTTTTCGAGTACGCTTATCTTGAGTACTGTCGTTTGTTTATATTATGCTACCATCGATTTGATCTGAACCGCGAAGCTGGCTGGCCCAGAAATGCCTTCAGACCCTGCTAACCCGGTGCTCCATCCCTCAGATCCGGCAGACCCGGCAGACCCGGTGTCGGCGGTGTGTCTGGTGGTGCCGCCTCTGCCGGCCGCGTTATACCGCCAGCTGGCTCTGCTGGCTCAGCTGACGGAGACCGGGCTGCGGCTGTCGGCCGGCGACGCCGCTGCCGCCTGGCGGACGGCGCTGAAACTGAGCGGCTCGCGGCGGCTGGCCAGCAGCGCGCACCTGCTGCGCGTGCTGGACCTGCTGCTGACGGCTGCTGATGAGCCGGAACTGAGGACAGATGAGCTGTTGCTGACGCTCTACCAGACGCTGGGGCATAACCTGGCGTCACCGCATCACAAGGTTAGCGAGGGCACTCATTCATAACCTGGCCTCACCGCATCACAAGGTTAGCGAGGGCACTCATTCATAACCTGGCGTCACCGCATCACAATGTTAGCGAGGGCACTCTTTATAACCTGGCGTCACCGCTTCACAAGGTTAGCGAGGGCGCTCATTCATAACCTGGCGTCACCGCATCACAATGTTAGCGAGGGCACTCATTCATAACCTGGCGTCACCGCATCACAATGTTAGCGAGGGCACTCTTTATAATCTGGCGTCACCGCTTCACAAGGTTAGCGAGGGCGCTCATTCATAACCTGGCGTCACCGCATCACAAGGTTAGCGAGGGCGCTCATTCATAACCTGGCGTCACCGCATCACAATGTTAGCGAGGGCACTCATTTATAACCTGGCGTCACCGCATCACAATGTTAGCGAGGGCACTCATTCATAACCTGGCGTCACCGCTTCACAAGGTTAGCGAGGGCACTCATTCATAACCTGGCCTCACCGCATCACAAGGTTAGCGAGGGCACGCATTCATAACATGGCGTCACCGCATCACAATGTTAGCGAGGGCGCTCATTCATAACCTGGCGTCACCGCATCACAAGGTTAGCGAGGGCGCTCATTCATAACCTGGCGTCACCGCATCACAAGGTTAGCGAGGGCACTCATTCATAACCTGGCGTCACCGCATCACAATGTTAGCGAGGGCACTCTTTATAACCTGGCGTCACCGCTTCACAAGGTTAGCGAGGGCGCTCATTCATAACCTGGCGTCACCGCATCACAAGGTTAGCGAGGGCGCTCATTCATAACCTGGCGTCACCGCATCACAATGTTAGCGAGGGCACTCATTTATAACCTGGCGTCACCGCATCACAATGTTAGCGAGGGCACTCATTCATAACCTGGCGTCACCGCTTCACAAGGTTAGCGAGGGCACTCATTCATAACCTGGCCTCACCGCATCACAAGGTTAGCGAGGGCACGCATTCATAACATGGCGTCACCGCATCACAATGTTAGCGAGGGCGCTCATTCATAACCTGGCGTCACCGCATCACAAGGTTAGCGAGGGCGCTCATTCATAACCTGGCGTCACCGCATCACAAGGTTAGCGAGGGCGCTCATTCATAACCTGGCGTCACCGCATCACAAGGTTAGCGAGGGCACTCATTCATAGCCTGACGTCACCGCATCACAATGTTAGCGAGGGCACTCATTCATAGAGTGAGACAGCTGGAATGCTAACATTTTGCTAAATGCACTGTGATGAGTCTTGCTTCTCCATCGGTAAGAACGCAATGTTGGTTCACCATTATGTTCATATCTGTCGTAGTTAAGATTGTTTTCTTTGGCCAGCGGATGCACTCTCGGTAATAATTGCAGCGTCCTGAAGTACACATCATAATATCTGACAATATCTGGTCAGCTATGGTGTGTTCTCACCCTGGGTGCTCGTGGTGATAACGTGTTGACGCCGTTTCCTTTCTGTCTGTCGGGCAGCTGCGCGCCCTGACGCTGCATCTGCTGTCGCTGTTCGAGCCGGAGCTCCCGCCTCCGCCGGCGGACGGCCCGCCTCGCACCGCCCGCTGCGTGTTCGCCACCTGTTGGTCTGCCGAGCAGCAGCCGGCGGACATCCAGACGTACAAAGAGCGCCTCAAGTTCCTGCAGCTGCTCGACGCCGAGTACATCGCCGCCAGTCTGCCGGTGTGCGGCGACTTCTCCGCGGCGCCACTGCTCTACCTGCTGGGCACGCTGCACGTGCCGTTCCGACTGCTGTGGCGGCCGTGCCAGCAGCTGGCGGCGGCGCACTGCCACCGCCTGCCGGCTGACAGGCTGGCTGGCCTGTGGGGGCGTATCAGCGCGGAGGCGGCGGACGCGGCGCGGCGGCAGACGGCGCCCGAGGGGCAGGATCAAGAGGAGACGACGGAGACGGAGGAGATGGAGTCCGAGTCGGACGGCGCGGCGGAGGCCGAGTCGGAGCGTGAAGAGCTGGAGGAGCTGGACCAGCGTCTAGCGGCGTTGGACGACCGGCTTGACTTCGCCAACTTCCGTCTGCTGCTGTGGCAGATGTCGACCGACCTGTGTGCTCTCCTGGAGCCGGTCTGCGGCGCGCAGCTCATCGACCAGCTGTTCGGCTTCCTCGACCGGGAGTTCTTCGCCAGCGACATGAGTTTCGCCCGGGAGCAGAACCTGTTCGATCGGAAGAGGCCGGCAAAGGCGGCGGGGGTGGCTCAGAAGCCGGCAGCGGAGGACGCCGCTGGAGAGGAACCTGGGGAGGAGGACGAGGAAGAGGAAGAGGAGGAGCGGCCAAAGAAGAAGGCGGGGGAGAAGACAAAGGGCATCGTTCAGGCGCTCTGTGCGCACCTGACGGTAATGTCCAAGATGACGAGTCTGCGTCGCTCGGAACGGTCCACGCAGTTATTTGAGACGTTTCTACACTTCCTCACGCATAAGCGCTCCGACGTGCAGAAGGTGGCGCTCGAGTGCGTGTACGCGTACAAGACCAAGGGGCTCAACCCGTACCGTGAGACCCTCTTCAGCCTGATGGCGGACAACAACTTCAAGACGACGCTGACCAGCTTCAGCATCGACACGGAGTCGGGGATCCTGAAGCTGGAACACCGTCCGTACGTGCTGCCGGTTTTGACGCGTATCCTCTACGGCCGGATGCGGACCAGCACGGGCAAGGGCGCGGCGAGCCGGGACAACGCTGCGGCGCGGCGCCGCGTCATCGTGGGATTCCTGGCTGGCTGTCTGCCAGAGGAGATCGACCAGTTCCTCGACCTGACAATGGCGGCGCTGGCGGCGCGCGTGCGGCCGGACCCGGTGCAGATGGTGCAGGAGGTAATGAGCTCAGCGGACGCGCGACATGCGCTGCCGCTCCGTCAGCTGCAGAGTGCCCTGCTGCTGCTGACGGCTGTGTTCTTCAAACTCGGCAGCCGGCTGCTGCCGAGCGTACCGCGGCTGCTGCGGCTGCTGCTGGGCGCAGCGGCGCACGTATCGGCACTGCTGGCCGAGCAACAGCACCTGCCCGGCTGGCATGTGAGGACCCTGAAGAAAATCCGCGTCATGATCCTGGCCTGTCTGGCCGACATGTTCGAGCGGTTTGACACCTACCCGTGGAGCGCGGAGGAGACGGAGGCGGTGTTCCTCGCGTCCGTGTGGCCCTCGCTGCCGAAGCTCACGCAGGAGTCGACCACGGCGCCGACGGGGCTGCTGAAGCTGTTCCTGGTCTGGGCGTACACGCCGCGCTACTTCCCTCTGCTGGTGAAGGAGACGGACGATGAGCAGCGTCTGAGCCCGCTGGGGTGTATGCTCTCCCTGCTGACGGTGCGGGGCTGCCACGCGTCAGTGACGACGGCTGTGGTGCGTTGCGCCGAGCAGCTGTTAACAGAACGCTCCGCACCCCCACCACCACCGACGGACGAGGCCGAGGGAGACACCGAGACGCCGCCGCCGCCGCCGCCGCTCACTGTCACTGGCCTGCCAGAGTGGACTACAGAGGGCGGTGTCGTATCGGGCCGGTCCGCCGTCGCCGCGCACGTCTCGCCTCTGCTGGAGTACCTGCGTGGGCGGCTGCAGGCCGGCGGCGCGGCGCGGCTCTCCACTGCCGAGCTTACGGTCCTCTCCGCTGTGTGCCGACTCGAGGCGGGCCCGGCGCGGGAGCATGCCGCCTCGCTGGCCGCCCTGCTGCTACCCGTGCTGGCCTCCGCCCGGCCGCCGCCTGAGACGCGTCAGCGACAGCTGCTGAACACGCTCCGACACCTGCTGAGCGCTGCCGAGAAGCCGGCACAGTTTGTGAAGGCACTGGCGGGGCTTCTCTCACACCTACCGAGCCAGGAGAGCCATCTGGCGGTGGTCAGCTGTCTGCGTACCGTCGGTGAACGGGACCCGACCGTGCGGCCGCTGGCGGACACAGTGGACGCACTCAGCGCCATGGACGCGAAACAGGTGGACGAACCGGACTTCGAGAGACGTCTGGTGGAGTACGGCCGGGTGAACGAGCGGCTGCGGCAGGCGGAGCTTCTCGAGGAGGACTACCTGCGACTGGTGGTGCACTGCTGCCTCTGGTCGCTGGAGTTCGAGGCGGACCTGGCGCTCCGCGACAGCTCCACCTTCTGTCTGCAGGAGGCGTCACGTGCTGTCGGCCGTCTGCTGGCTGTGCACCGGTCGGCCGCCGTGGCGTTCCTCTCGGCGTGTCTGCTGCCGGCGCTGCGGCGAAGGCTGCGCAGCAAAGACGACCAGCTGCGACATGACACGGTGGCTGTGCTGCAGGTGGTGGTCCTGGCTGGAGCTGAGCACATGCCGAAGCTCGCTGAGCTGGCGCAGCTTTCAAATGCCGCGGATTCGGAGTTTGACTTCTTCGAGAACATCCGCCACATCCAGGTGCACCGGCGCACGCGCGCGATCAAGCGCGTCGTCGAGGGCCTCACGGACGGCTCGCTGCGCATGCGCGCTGATGTTGTGACGAACTACGTCCTCCCGCTGGCGAATGTGTACCTGTTCAACGACAAGTACGCCAAGTACACGGCTCTGACGGACACCGCGGTGCGCCTGATCGGTATCGTAGCCGGACGGATGTCCTGGCATCAGTACCAGGCGTTCCTGCGGCACTACCTCATCCTCCTACCGACCTGCGCGCGCCAGCGGGACGCCGTGAAGGTGCTGGTCGCGGTGCTGGACGCGTTCCCGTTCAATCTCTCTTCGGTGGCGCCCGATGTGACGATGAGTATCATCAGTGCCACGCGTGCGGACGAGAGCGGCTGGCGGACGCGGCGGCAGGCGGCCGCGGCGGATGGGGAGGCAGATGAGCCTCCAGCAGAGCAGCCGGCCAAGGTGGAGCGGGCGGGGGAGGACGACTCTGCCGCGGAGCCGGCCGAAGCGGAGACGGCTTTGGGTCAGGAGACGGCGGCGGAACCGCTGGAGCCGGCTGCTGTGGAGGTGCCTGAGGAGGAGCCTGTGCCGGGGGCGGTGGCCGTGGCTCAGTCGGCCCGACAGGCAGAGATGATCTGTCGGACTCTGATTCGCTCCACACTGCCTGGGCTGCATGCAGGTCTCGTGCGGCGCGCGCGCGGCGACGAACAGCACGCGATCAACAAGACGCTGGACCCGGACGAGGAGCGCTCACAGCGGCTGCCGCTAGCACTGGCCATGATCAAACTCCTGCAGAAGCTGCCTAAAGGCATTCTGGAGTCGAATGCCGCCGGCGTGTTGACCCGTGTTTGCGAGCTGCTGCGCTCGCGGACGCCGAGCGTGCGCGAGTTGGCGCGCGAGACGCTGCTGCGCTGCCTGCGCGCGCTGGGCCCCTCGCACCTGCCGCTGGCGCTGGGCGAGCTGCGCGCGGCGTGCGGACGAGGCTACCAGCAGCACGTGATGGTGTTCACGACGCACGCGATGCTGCGCGGGATGTGTGGGCAGCTGAAGCCGGGAGACCTGGATCCGTGCGCGGCGGATGTTGTTGAGATTTGTCGCATGGAGCTGTTCGGACAGACTGCCGAGGAGAAAGAGGTACAGAAGATCACCTCGAAGACGGGAGAGGCGAAGGGCGTCAAGAGCTATAAGATGATGCACATCCTGGCGCAGTATATCACCGAGCCATACCTGCACGTGCTCGTGAGTCCGCTTCAGGAATGGGCGCTGGGCTCGCGGACCGCAAAGGCGACCGGTAAGGTGGCCGAGTGTCTCCGTCACGCCTGCTCCGGTCTGGTGGAGAACGCCGCCCTGGAGACGCCGGCGCTGCTCGTGCTTGGCCATGGTCTGGTCTCTCAGAGCCTCCCGCCTCCCGCCGCCGGCGACGGCACGGGTCGTCGGAAGGCCAAGACCAAGACCAAACCGCTTCCGTCCTGGCTGCTGCGACCCAACCAGTTACTGATCAACAAACCGCCATCGCGAGCCGGAGCGCCGGCCCGGCTCAATTCATCGGTAAACGCCCACCTGCTGGTCGATTTCGGTCTACAGCTGCTGAGCGCTCTGCTGCGGAAGAGTCGCGTGTCGTCAACTGACAGCCGCCACGTGTCCATGCTGGATCCGTTCGTGCCGCTGCTGGTCGCCTGTCTGTCCGAACCAAGCGTGCCTCTGGTGACGGTGTGTCTCCGCTGCTGGACGTACCTGCTGACGTACCCTCTGCCGGCCCTCCCGGCGCAGCTGCCGGCCATCAGCGGGGCGCTGTTCAGCCTCCTACACAAGTACGCGGCGCCCGGACTCGCCAGCGGAGAGAACCGAGACATGGTAGCCGTGGCGTTCCGCGCGGTCACCGTAATAGTGCGTGACGTCACGGCGTACACGCTGACGGAGGAGCAGCTGCGCGTGCTGCTGACGTATGCTGAACAGGACCTACTGGACGCGGGGCGACAGGGGACAGCGTTCCAGCTGCTGCGCGCGGTGTTCAGCCGCCGTCTGCACGCGCCGGAGCTGGCAGAGGTGGTGCGGCGGCTGGCGCAGCTGGTAGTGACGGCGGACGGGGAGCAGCCGCGCGCTCAGGCGCGCTCAGTGCTCATGCAGTACCTGCTGGACTACCCGCTGGGAGATAAGGTGAAGAAGCATGTGATGTTCTTCCTACAGCAGCTGGGCTTCGAAGGAGAGGCGGGCCGACTGGCAGCGCTCGACATGGTGGCCGATATCTGCCGACAATTCCCACAGGTATGGTCATCGTTTAGAGATGTAAGTGTCTAATAATTCTGTAGTTTAGAACCGACATGCGAATTTTCAATTCTATTTTAGATGTGGCTTTATATACCGCTGGTATTTTCGCGATGCAGGTCACACGAACTGCCGGATTCGTCGATATATAGCTAGTCTGGAATTGTACCTACATTCCCCGACTCGGTGCCACTACGCATTTTTTATGTTGTTTTTGCTGCTTTAGTGTTGAGTTAATTGCACTGGTCGGAACACGCTGGTCTTACCAGTGCAGTGGCGTGAGGACGAGCGACTCAACAAAAAGGGACGTTTTGTTTTTGTCTGAGAGGAACCGAGTCCGACCGCTGGTGTGCTGCGCTGGATGTGCGGTCCACAGTGTTTCTGTGTGTTTCTGTGTGCGCCAGGGCCTGCTGAGTTCGATCGCGCCTTTGCTGTTTGTCTACCTCTCTGCCCGACTGGTGTCCGAGTCGTCTCCCGGGGGCCGGCGCCGCGTGGCCGCCACCGTCACCGGCCTGCTGCAGCGCGTGTCGGCCGAGAGGCGGCGCCACCTGCTCGACATGACGCTCACTTGGCTCCGCGGCGAGGACGCTGCCAAAAAGGTGCGATGACTCCGATGAAGTAGTTATTTGTGCTCGCCAAGGAAGTAATGCGAAATATGTTAACCCGCTCACTGCAGGGGGCTTGCGCCGAACACGAACTGCAGGGGGGTTGATTCCCTCCCGTGAGATCTCTAAAACTACGCTACGTAGCGACAAGCGGAAAACGGCATTTGATAGCTTGATACAATTTGTATCAAAAGTATTCAGTATTTTTTTTTTAGGTCAGGTCAAAATTGAGGTCACCAGAGGTCATCAAAGGTCAAATTTCCCCGTTTTTTCTCCTGTGTTAGGACTTCGCTCCAGAAATTCCCATATATTTCGGAAACTATGCTAGCTAGAAACAAACAGACGAAAAACGATCGACAACCATTGAAATTTGCAATCGCCAAGATAGATTTCCTCAAATTTGAGCTCAGGTCAATATTTAACCCTCACCCTACAGGAGCTGTTTTCACCTTCGCCCTACCGTGGGAAGTAATGCGAAAGATGTTAACCCGCGCACTGCAAAATTCCTCGTTTTTTCACTATCTGCGAAAAACCTGAGGGGGGGGGGGGCGGAAATCACCCCCCCCCCCCCCCCACCCCTGCATGTAGCTTGTATTTCCACCCCTGTTAACTTCCCTGTTAACTTGTAAGACCCCCCCCCCCCCCCTGTTAACTTCCAAACCAAGCAACATAGGGCAACGCGGTAAGAACCAACATGTTGCCTGTCATGTTTGGAATCTAACGGTAAACATTTTTTTTAGGTTTCGGGTCAACGAGTGACCTTCCAAGTCAAGTGAATGACCTCGATCGACCACGTCCAGAACAGCGATTTTGCTCTGTTAGAAAACCTCACAATGAGAAAATCATAAATGTAAATAAAAAGGCATGTTCCTAGACCAGTTTTGTCTCAGAAATACAGACAAGGTAATTATTTATTCGTATCTGGTAAAAAAGTAAAAAAAGTTATTTAAAAAAAATGACGTCATGAATTTCTTACACTTAGGGAGCCATCACTCAGTCAAAAATAAAGATATTTCTTTGAAATTTGGTTTGAGTATTGTCCATACTTAGTTCTCTCACATATATTTCGGTATTTTTAACATCTTTCAAAATGTGGATTTTGTGGTGATTTTTTTTTAAAAAGTTTGTGTTCATTTCAGGGTCAAAACTCAAAATTTCGAAAATCCGAGATTACCATTTTTAAGAAAATGACATTTGATATCTTTGCTTAATTGCGTTTGCAATTTGCTTTAAAACTGTTTTCTACGATTTTTCAAACGTTTTTTTACCAACATGACGTCATCAAAACATCATTATTTCCCAAATTTCTCAACCAATTTCAATGAAAGTTTTACATCATACGTATAATTGTTGTATACTTAGCTACTGCAAATTTCAGCAAGATGTGCCGCATGTCTAAAAAGTTATGCAAGAAAAACCTCCGGGGGGTCGTTTTAAGACCCCCCCCCCCCCCCTCCCGTAGGGCGAGGGTTAAGGCTCCAGAGGTCAAAAAAGGAAAAAAATGCTGTTTTTTTGCAAAACTTTTTCGCTAGTAACTTTTTGCCTAATAAAGATAACGGAAAACTGTTAACGCCATTGTGTTTGTTTCGTCAATGCGCTTTGCATAATATAAATCGCGACCTTGTTAGGCTAACTTCAAAATTTGACCTCAGGTCATGTGACCTTGGCCTGAGTTCAAGACCCAAGTAGGTCATGTTGCATATAGGGAGACGTGTCTCGGACGAGACAAACACATTGCTGTCGGTTTTACTTCTCTATCTTCATTATGTCGCGAGTTATTGACAAAAAAGTGATGGTGAACTCGGATGACCTCAAATGACCCCATAGGGGTCACTGAACACAAATTGCAATTGGATCATCAAGAATATCCTATAATAACATGATCCAGAAGTAATTGGACTAATATGATGCATATCCCTGACATAGGAAGCATTTTAATATTTCCCCATTTACTTATTATGGGTAAGTCACGAAATTGGCCTGACCTTAGGTCACCGATATCAAAATTCCGAGATATACGAATTGTAAGTACTTATGCCCTCATGAAACCCTGTAAGTTGCAAACTGATCCGTGAGAAACTCTGGCTTTGTCACAACTGCAAACTGCTTTGGGAGTGGGGTCACTTGACCTGGTCTGGTGACCTGACCTGAGATGACCCAAGGTTATTTGTTTTTCAAAGTGTGCGCAATTGATGTTCCAACAGGTGTGCCAAAACCCGGCGGCGCAGCACGCCGCCGTTTTTTCACTATCTGCGAAAAACCTGAGGGGGAGGGGGGGGGGGGGGAGCGGAAATCAACCTCCCACCCCTGCAGTGCGCGGGTTAACATGTAGCTTGTATTTCATCGTTAGTTTCCCTCACAGGAGCTTCAGTGACGTTCCATTTTTCATTTTGTTTTCTGTCACCCTGCACCCTACATCTCTGCATCCCAGAACGCCCGAGCACCGATCTTCTTTTTTGTCTTTTTCGACGTTATGCACGGACAATAGTAATATCAGGACTAGTGATGCAATTTTCAGAAAATTCCTGAAACTTGACCAAACTGACACTAATTTCATTGTAGCTATGCTGACCGAAAACCAAACCGATTTTTCCCAACCAGAAAATGACCGATTTTTGACCGACTTTCAATATTGGTGTAAGAGGCTGGCAGGCGTAACTTTGAATATGCAGGTGCATTTTTTTAGGGACAATACCTAAATAATACTGCCGCGCAAAGGTGCATCTACGTATGTCACGATTT
Source organism: Chirona hameri (assembly GCA_036785665.1). NCBI lineage: Eukaryota > Metazoa > Arthropoda > Thecostraca > Balanomorpha > Balanidae > Chirona > Chirona hameri. The sequence continues at coordinate 104,732 of JAXIVJ010000354.1, read as the reverse complement.
GTCGTAAAACAAAAATGTTCAGGAGAGACGATTTTCTGTTTTACGCAATAATTCGCCCAACAAGTCGCATATCGGTGAAAATGTTATACCTATGGAATCTCCCAAGCACTGCGCATCTAATGAGCATATATTTAATTCTAGACTTTGTATATATTTCCTGTAATTCAAGAACGTTTTTTTTTTACCAGGTTCGGCAAAGGTGAAAGCACGTATGTCATTTCAAGAGAGGTTAAAACACGTATGTCGCATCTCTCGAAGAGAGGATCAGGGACAAAAACGCGTATGTTAACTATGTATGGCTTCTTATAATGTATATTATCGTCACCGGATATTTATGTATGGAGAAAACGTAAAATTACCAGCATCCTGCGTATGATTACAATGTAAAGTTAGTTTTTAACGTGCTTACTATCCTGATATCCGCCAATTTGTTCACTCTCTTATCAAAGACGTTCTCTCCTGAAATTATTAACTGCATTGTTTCGAATAAACCATACAGGTGACGAAATAACGTGCAATTTAATTGCGTGTGCGAGATTCATGTATTTCTCACTGCCCCCATATCAACACGTTTCCGCACAAAATCTCGCCGCCCAGTACTCGGCGCTCAGACTTATGAAACAATCAATAAAACGCATTCGACGTGTCCGCGATGGTCTGTGTACCGCGTTGATCGAAACATGCCTAACGCGTGATGCACACATACACATAATATATGCCGATACAACGCTCATTGAACATTTTTGAATCACACTCATTCCCGAAAGCTGGATTGAATAACGTCTGACTCGATCTCGGCGATCTAAGCGGCCGGAACGGAGCGAGCGAGGACCTGCAGCCAGCGGGGCGGTCCGGCGGCCCGGCGGCCCGGCGGCCCGGCGGCCCGGCGGCCCGGCGGCCCGGCGGCCCGGCGGCCCGGCGGCCCGGCGGCCCGGCGGCCCGGCGGCCCGGCGGCCCGGCGGCCCGGCGGCCCGGCGGCCCGGCGGCCCGGCGGCCCGGCGGCCCGGCGGCCCGGCGGCCCGGCGGCCCGGCGGCCCGGCGGCCCGGCGGCCCGGCGGCCCGGCGGCCCGGCGGCCCGGCGGCCCGGCGGCCCGGCCAGTGTCAGAAAAGTGGTTCCACGATCTAAGTTCACGGAACAAATTCTTCGCCAGCGGCGAAACAAATTTGTCAATGCGTATACCCGTAATTTGTGCGTAATTTTTGATACGCGTTTATACACAACCTATTTTCATACTTGGCCAATATCATATGTGGAAAGTTGATGAATCATATGAAGAAATGATGAAAGTTGATTTGGCGTCAGTCGGGGACGGAGATCCCGGGTCGTATGTTAACAAGGTACCTTGTATCGTTGCGTATGCGTGTATAGGAAACTGGGCTCAAGTCTCAGTCTAAAGTACTGCCGCCTTTTGCATAACGTGTGTTTAGTGTCCCAGGGTTATCCATGGCCCCGATGACGATGGTATCGGTGGCGGGGTTGTAACCTGAATAGTGTGAGTGAATACGCAACAACTTTTTCGGATGTTGGGAATGGGAAAATTGAGAATGGGAAAAAGTTGGGATGTTGGTCAATTTCGGATGTTGGGAATTTGGAGGTTTCGCCTTACGATTTTTGTTGTCCAATTTAAATGGGCGTAGGCACGTTTTGAAATGTGTGGGGGGGGGGCAGCCGCAACCTCACCGGATAACCCCCCCCCCCCTCTAACTCGAAAAACTAAAAGGGCTAGAAAGACGCGGAAAAGACGTTTGAAAACTCTTGATAAAGATTTTCGAAGTTAATTCGGGTATTATTTGGCTCAGGTCAAATAATACCCGAATTTGTTTAGGGCTATGCCGTTCATCGCAAGTGCAATCCGATGTTCCTCAGGACTTCGGCCACTTTTGCACTGGCACCTGGCCTTTTTGAGGCCGGTATCAGCTGTGGCTGATCTGTCACGTGGAACGTTGCCATTGTTACGTCGTAGGCTCTATACGACGCCTGCTTCGTGCTAGTCTTCGTGTAGACCTTGTCAGATCCCCGCCTGAACTGGATGACCTTGAAGGTTGCGAGATATGGTCGGTCGCCGACTTCTTCGAGATATGGTCGGTCGCATGTGACTTCTTCAGCTTCGCCTTGCTGATGCCTTCTTTCATGTTTTGGCCTGGTGCATCAGCAATAGTGGTGCCAATCTGTACAATAATTTTCGGAATTCCGAATTTGTCTGAAGACCAATTCGGTTTTCGGACAGACAAACATATTTTTTTTGGACATTTTCGGACATCCAATGGCCAAGGATGGCTTGTCGCGAAAATCACTTAGTTACTTTTTTTTATTAAAAAAGAAAGTGTGTCACAGGTAATTCATTTCCACATCAAACACTTTTTCTGCTTTCGGACAAATTTCGGACAAACAATGATTTTCGGACAGTTTCGGACGGACAGCTGACCATGATCTTGGACATCGGTCGGCCATTGGACACATATTTTCTGAAACTGGCACCACTAATCGTCAGGCACCTGGTGCCCGTTGCCTGGGTGGCGGTATCGTAGTCATCGAAGTCTTCCAGTCTGTCGGTGGCCCTGATCCGTTTGGAGATTGTCTGAGGTACTGCGTCCGCCGCCATCGCGGTGTGGCCAGGCTCCAGGTATTTGAATGTCACGCTCTGGATACCGTTTGTGCTTGCGTTAACAAGCTGGAGCATACCACTGATCAGGGTCCCGTTCTTGTTTTGACCCGCACAGTTATCTGCCCAGATGACCACCGTCCTCGTGTTCCTGCAGATCCCATTTAGATACAAGTAGAAGGCGGCTGCCACCTCCTCCGCTGACCGCCCGGCTTCCGCCTCGTGCCACAACACACACGCGCTGTCGGTGCGTTGAAGCTGGCGACGAGTGGCCTTCAGCGCCTTCTCTTCAGGCATCAGCACCGCAAACGTCTCATTGTAGGCTATCAGCCTCGATGTGAAGATGCACGCTTTGATCGGCACGATCAGGAGCATGGTCACCCTCATCACATCTGCAGCCACCATAACTTCATCGTCTCCCCACTCCCGATCGGCGTCAGCGCGATGCGCCTGCCGGCTCTCCTTTGTAGCCTGGAGGTGGTCCACATTTTCTGAGCATTGACGGCATCCATCTTGGTGGCGATTTGGCTCCGATATGTCCTCACCGCGGGCTTCTGCGAAATGCTGGTTGTGCACTGAGCACCTCGAGCACTCCTCTCCCGAGAGTTGGGCGTTTCCGATGTGCAGGCGCCGGACAGACTGCCTTCGACGGAGCACTGGGAGCACTCCTCTCTCGAGAGTTGGGTGTTTCCGATGTTCAGGCGCCGGACGGACTGCCTTCGACGGACGGACCTCGAGCACTCCTCTCCCGAGAGTTGGGCGTGTCCGATGTTCGGCGCCGGACGGACTGCCGGTACCTCTCCCGTGTGCACGGGTCCACTTCTCCTCGGGCTGCTGCCTCATGTAGTTATCGTACATTTTTGTACTGTTATATCTGTTGGGAGATATTGGCGATGCGGGGCGTGTTCATACCGATAATGATGCTTCACTGGTTTGAAGCTCATGATGTGTTGTTTGATTTTGTCTTCGTCTTTTTGTGTTGGCGTATTCCTCCCTCGCTGGTCGCTAGGAGCGGCGCAGATGGTCGCTAGGAGCGGCGCAGATAGTGCCGGCTTTCACCGCGCTCAGCACCACTGAGTCGGACCTCTCGGCGAAGCCTAGCGTCGTCAAGAAGAACGTTTTGCAGACCTCTGTTGTTGTCTGCTCTCGGTTGTCGCCGTCTTCTGTCAGCTGGGGAAGCAGTAGGGTCCATTTGAAGCTGCTCGCTTTTCTGGCATCGTCCTTCCCTTTATTGCCGGCTCTTCGATGTAGGGTTGGGGTATACACGACGTAGGTGCGGTACCATTGTATGCGTGCATCTCTGTCCAAGAGGTTCACCTTCGCGTTGATGGATTTCCTCCAATCCTGTTTGATGTTGTTTATAGTCATTTCTGCACTTCGCGCGGCAACTGGCAGGTACCAGTTTGAGCTTGTGCTTTTCTGCGTGGTGAATAATTTTGTGCTGAGAAGCTCCGAGGTCGCGTCCGTCTCCAGCTCCGAGGTAGCCTCCGTCTCCAGCTCCGAGGTCGCGTCCGTCTCCAGCTCCGAGGTCGCGTCCGTCGCCCGCTCCGAGGTCGCGTCCGTCACCAGCTCCGAGGTCGCGTTCATCGCCGGAAACAGGGTCGCTGTTGTTCAGGCCATTTATCTCGTCGGCTGCGGGAATTACGTTGTCTCTGGATGTGACTTCAAGTATCCCTAGCTAATAGAGGTGATACTTTCAGAAGAGAGTATGCTTCCAGATCTAAAGATGACGTAGAGACATATGAGATGTTAAGTAGAGAGCAATCAGAGTCCATTGAGAACTCGGTCCGGTGAGGTGAGATGAGGTCCGGTGTCTCCGCCGGCTGGTCTGGTGTCTCCGCCGGCTGGTCCGGTGACTCCGCCGGCTGGTCCGGTGACTCCGCCGGTTTTGGACTTTGGACCCGTTGGGAGGATTAACTTGCAAACAACACAGATGAAATATACGGCCCAGATTACCCCCTAAATCATCTGAATTGACATTAAAACGTATTAGTTAGCACTAATTCCCTAAAAGTTGCCATGTCCGACCGACAGCCGCCGCGCCGCCTGGTGTTAGCGGGCCGGCCGACGCTGCGCGGCCAATGGAGACTGCAACGCCGGGCGGCGATGTGCTTCCGCTCAAATATGTGCTGTCTGTTACCTCCAGTTTACTTAAATAGAAGAAAAGGCATGATATTATATACTTGTAAGCATCCTGCCTGTTGCCGTATGGATCTGTGATAGGCGACACACCCTAAACCAATAACCGATTCGGTATTGATTTTTGGGTATGCCAAAATTTTGGTTACCGAATGACATCACTAATCAGGACTACTGAGCCTCGCATGCCTCGCTCCTAATTTGGGCTCTTAAGAACAGGTTGTTCGTTGCAATAGTGTCGCACTCATTGTTCGCCATATTCATGTGTTGCTTGTGTGCCGTGTGTAACAGGACTGAGTGTGATAACTCTGTGTGTGCGTGTGCGTCCGCTTCGCAGGTGGAGCAGGGCCGGATGGCGGCGCAGCTGGTCGGCCTGTTCCTCTCCGACACGGCCGACGTGCCCGACTCGGAGCTGGACCTCATTCTGCCGGAGATCTGCAGCAGAATGAACCCCGAGCTGAACGACTTCTTCGGCAGCTCGCCGCAGGTAAGACGTCCGTCTGGCCAGGAATCTGCACTCTCAAAACTGATCACTATCAGCATCGTCTTCATCTGGTCAGGACGTCGGCTGGGACAATTTAGCAGCAGACCATTACAGCCAGTGGCTCATCGGAACGTGCCAAATTCGAGTGGCAGGGAATACTGCTGGAACGGTGTTGTTATTGTGAATAGAATGTCTGAGTGATAGCAGGCGATATGACGAGATGAAGTTGGACGACACAGCAGTAACGCAGACAGCTGTCGGCTGAAGATGGGGTTGAATGGCTGGGCCGCTCCGGACGAATGTGTTATGTTAGCTGTGTGTCGTCCTGTGTTCAGAACTGTGCGCCTGTTTGTCGGCAGCCGGAGTAGTCCGGCCCAGACTCCTGTTATCAACACTGTATGTGTGTCCCGGCAGGCGGAGATGAACGGAGCGCCGGAGCAGCACACCGACCACCTTCTGTACCAGCTGCTCGGCTCTCTTCTGAAGTTGCTCACCCGATGTCCAGAGGCCATGGAGGTCACCCACCGACACGCCGAGCTGATGACTCGCGCCTGGGGTCAGTAAAGGATCAGCCTGGGGTCAGTAAAGGATCAGCCTGGGGTCAGTACAGGATCAGCCTGGGGTCAGTACAGGATCAGTCTGGGGTCAGTACAGGATCAGCCTGGGGTCAGTGCAGGATCAGCCTGGGGTCAGTACAGGATCAGCCTGGGGTCAGTACAGGATCAGCCTGGGGTCAGTACAGGATCAGCCTGGGGTCAGTACAGGATCAGCCTGGGTCAGTACAGGATCAGCCTGGGGTCAGTACAGGACCAGTCTGGGGTCAGTACAGGATTAGTCTGGGGTCAGCCTGGGGTCAGTACAGGATTAGTCTGGGGTCAGTACAGGATTAGTCTGGGGTCGGTACAGGATCAGCCTGGGGTCAGTACAGGATCAGCCTGGGGTCAGTACAGGATCAGCCTGGGGTCAGTTCAGGATCAGCCTGGGGTCAGTACAGGATCAGCCTGGGGTCAGTACAGGATCAGCCTGGGGTCAGTAGTCAGTACAGGATCAGTCTGGGGTCAGTACAGGATCAGCCTGGGGTCAGTAGTCAGTACAGGATCAGTCTGGGGTCAGTACAGGATCAGCCTGGGGTCAGTACAGGATCAGCCTGGGGTCAGTACAGGATCAGCCGGGGGGAAGTACCGGATCAGCCTGGGGTCAGTACAGGATCAGCCTGGGGTCAGTACAGGATCAGCCTGGGATCAGTACAGGATCAGCCTGGGGTCAGTACAGGATCAGCCTGGGGTCAGTACAGGATCAGCCTGGGGTCAGTACAGGATCAGCCTGGGGTCAGTGCAGGATCAGCCTGGGGTCAGTGCAGGATCAGCCTGGGGTCATTACAGGATCAGCCTGGGGTCAGTACAGGATCAGCCTGGGGTCAGTACAGGATCAGCCTGGGGTCAGTACAGGATCAGCCTGGGTTCAGTAGTCAGTACAGGATCAGCCTGGGGCCAGTACAGGATCATCCTGGGGTCAGTACAGGATCAGCCTGGGTCAGTACAGGATCAGCCTGGGGTCAGTACAGGATCAGCCTGGGGTCAGTGCAGGATCAGCCTGGGGCCAGTGGCGGGTCGGGATTTGCCGCGCAGGGAGCAGGACAGACGGGCGTCGGTTCTATTCCGAGCACACTGCAGCTCCCATTGTAGCAGTTGAGCTACTTTGCCGTATCATGGTGTAACTGATTGTGATTCATTCGCTGAAAGTTATTCCATGAGTTTACATTCACTGTAGGATGACACTTCCCAATTGCTTATGTCAAGCCTAGGTGGCATTCTCTCTCAGCATCTGCCGTTCAACATTAGGCCGACACTCGTTGTTGCAAAACTTCCCTCCACTTTGCTTTACCGTACGGCAAAGAACGTGATAGCCGCAGCGAAGCCGTCACCATGTCTGCACCTCCGTGCGTTCCGTTCCTCTGCTCGCGTGTGTCTGTGCTGAATTCGTTACGGTGCTGGCAGGTCACATAAAGCAGTACCTGCTGCATCCGCACGCCTGGGTGCGGCTGGCGGCCGGCCGACTGCTGGGTCTGCTGCTGTCTCGTCTGGAGCCGGCCGCGGTGGCCGCCTGTCTGACCGCCGCCGCTCCCGCCGCCGCCGCCGCCGTGCCGGCGTACCTGCACTGCGACACGGGCCGTCGGCTGCGGGGCCTCGCGCTCGATCTCTGCGTCCAGCTCAGCTCCGAGGTGCTGGGACAGCAGCTGGCCGACCAGGTGAGGCTGCGAATCAGCTCAGCTCCGAGGTGCTGGGACAGCAGCTGGCCGACCAGGTGAGGCTGCGAATCAGCTCAGCTCCGAGGTGCTGGGACAGCAGCTGGCCGACCAGGTGAGGCTGCGAATCAGCTCAGCTCCGAGGTGCTGGGACAGCAGCTGGCCGACCAGGTGAGGCTGCGTCCAGCTCAGCTCCGAGGTGCTGGGACAGCAGCTGGCCGACCAGGTGAGGCTGCGAATCAGCTCAGCTCCGAGGTGCTGGGACAGCAGCTGGCCGACCAGGTGAGGCTGCGAATCAGCTCGGCTCCGAGGTGCTGGGACAGCAGCTGGCCGACCAGGTGAGGCTGCGAATCTTCTCTATGGATCCCGTCTGCCCTGAGTCCTGTCTGCCCCGTGCTGGGTGACCCGAGGGCCGCTGGTGTTGTCGTGTGTTCGCTGTTCAGCCTCGCCGTATGAGTCGTCGCATGGGTGCAGCATACTCGAGCAGTTGTGGTGCCCTAAAACTCCAATTAACAAACAACTCAAACATATTCAGTCGTGCAGCTGTACGGACGCCTTAATGGAACAGTGTAGAACAGTGTAGGGATAGGCTGTGTTTGTCAAGTGATGACATTTCGTGTCTGGTCTGCGCTTGTTTACTTCTGTTGATGGTCCGCCATGTTGGTGCGGTCTCTAAATATCGTATGATTTAGCATCAAGCCACGTAAGGGAAGTTCCCGAGGCGTAGCGGCTTCTCGCTCTCCAGTCGTATTGTCTGTAATGCTGCCGCGGCGTCTGTTTCAGTGCGTGAAGAACCTGGTGTGGGTGGCCAAGGTGCTGATCTGCGCCGGCGCCCTGGACCCGTCCCGGGCCGCCGAGCAGCCGGGACTAGCGACCACATGGAAGAAACGGGCCCGTCGGGACTCGGACAGTGCCGGGCCGGGACGGAAACGGACCGGGCCGGAGTCAGGGTCCGGCAGGAAACGGACCGACTCGGAGTCGAGCACAGGCCGGAAACGTAAAGACTCTGAGTCGGAGTCCGGCAGGAAGAGAACTGACTCGGAGTCGAGCGTTGGACGGAAAAGGACTGACTCTGAGTCGAGGTCCGGTCGGAAGCGGACAGAGTCGGAGTCGAGCTTGACCGAGTCGGAGTCGACGATGAGTCTGCGCTGGCTGACGCGGCGGCTGCGACGCGAGGTGAACGCTGAGGTGGTGAAGACGCCGCGGATCACTATCCGGGTGAGTTGAGTCGGCTCTTCTCGTACAGGGCTCTGTCCTCTACAGGGCTCGTTCGGTTCTCGTACAGGGCTCGTTCGGTTATCGTACAGGGCTCTCCTCGTGCATGGCTCTGTCCTCGTGCAGGACTCGTTCGGTTATCGTACAGGGCTCTGTCCTCATGCAGGACTCGTTCGGTTCTCGTACAGGGTTCTGTCCTCGTGCAGGACTCGTTCGGTTCTCGTACAGGGCTCTGTCCTCGTGCAGGACTCGTTCGGTTCTCGTACAGGGCTCTGTCCTCGTGCAGGACTCGTTCGGTTCTCGTACAGGGCTCTCCTCGTGCAGAACTCGTTCGGTTCTCGTACAGGGCTCGTTCGGTTCTCGTACAGGGCTCGTTCGGTTCTCGTACAGGGCTCGTTCGGTTCTCGTACAGGGCTCGTTCGGTTCTCGTACAGGGCTCGTTCGGTTCTCGTACAGGGCTCGTTCGGTTCTCGTACAGGGCTCGTTCGGTTCTCGTACAGGGCTCGTTCGGTTCTCGTACAGGGCTCGTTCGGTTCTCGTACAGGGCTCGTTCGGTTCTCGTACAGGGCTCGTTCGGTTCTCGTACAGGGCTCGTTCGGTTCTCGTACGGGGCTCGTTCGGTTCTCGTACAGGGCTCTGTCCGTGACACTGGCTCTGCGTGACGCACATTGCCGCCGCGGACGTTTGCCGTTCTATGTTCTTTTGGTGGGCGATACATTGTGTTTGTTGGAGTAGTACTGCGTTCTGATTTTACAAGTTCCAGAGTGCCAGTCCAGAGTTCCAGAGTGCCAGTCCAGAGTTCCAGAGTGCCAGTCCAGAGTTCCAGAGTGCCAGTCCAGAGTTCCAGAGTGCCAGTCCAGAGTGCCGGTCTGTGAGAATCACGATACACTGGTGGACGCGTTGCTAACAGCTGACTGCTGTTTGCCTGCCTGTCTGATCGTTCTGCTCGTGTCTAACCGGCCTGTGTCGTCCGTACAGCGGTGTAGCGTGTTCAAGTGGATGGCGGCGGTGGCGATGGCACTCGGCGAATCTGAGCTGCTCTCATTCCTGCACTTGCTGCTGCCGCCGCTCGTTCGCGAGATCACCGACCTGGCCGCGCCGCTCGAGCTCAAGACGCTCGCCACGGAGGTGGGTGTAACGGCCGCGGGCCCGCGGTCTGGCAGTGGTTGCCATGGGGATGGAGTTGATTCAGTGGTGTTGCTGTTTGTAGTGATGGCTAATTAGTGGCGATATTGTAGTCTTAAGTAGGGACCGTCCCCTGAGGTTAATATATTTACTATATAAAATACGTGGTGCGAATTCGATTTATGTTTTGGGGGCGTTTCTACAAAGTAGATTGTTTTTGATAATGTTATTGTACCTGTATTTGGTCATTGTAAATGCATGATGCAGATTATCTTATGCGCTTCTTATACTGGTGTGCACTGTGCATGTTTGCGCTCATCTCGTAACCTTTTGACCGTAGGTGTCGTGGTTTTCCACCTGCTGGCTGTTATTCCCAATCTTATAATCAGCTGTTCATTCATGCTTCATACGTTGATTTGTTTATCCTAGTTAAATGCCATGTTTACTCCATTTTCGCCCGATCGCTGCAGTCCGCCGTCCTGGTCAACAAAAGGTTTACCACATAACAACATACATACATTGGACTCACTATAGGCAGGTCAATAACCTTACCAATTTTGCGAAGGGGTGTGCTAAGCTTACATAAGTCTTCATTCAACTGGTTTTGACAAATCCAATGGACTGCGACCACGATGTCTCGGTTCATCCATGTCACCTTCAATCGGCGTGATGTGTGAGGGTGCTAATTGTCATGTCTTGGTGACCTCTGTGTGTCTGTGACCTGTCTGATCGTCTGTCTGGTGAGTAGTGGCCTGTCTGGTCGGCTGTCTGGTGAGTAGTAACCTGTCTGATGATCTGTCTGGTGAGTAGTGACCTGTCTGATCGGCTGTCTGGTGAGTAGTGACCTGTCTGGTCGGCTGTCTGGTGAGTAGTGACCTGTCTGGTCGGCTGTCTGGTGAGTAGTGACCTGTCCGATGATCTGTCTGGTGAGTAGTGACCTGTCTGATGATCTGTCTGGTGAGTAGTAACCTGTCTGATCGGCTGTCTGGTGAGTAGTGTCCTGTCTGATGATCTGTCTGGTGAGTAGTGACCTGTCTGGTCGGCCGTCTGGTGAGTAGTGACCTGTCTGATGATCTGTCTGGTGAGTAGTGACCTGTCTGATGATCTGTCTGGTGAGTAGTGACCTGTCTGATGATCTGTCTGGTGAGTAGTGACCTGTCTGATGATCTGTCTGGTGAGTAGTGACCTGTCTGATCGGCTGTCTGGTGAGTAGTGACCTGTCTGATGATCTGTCTGGTGAGTAGTGACCTGTCTGATGATCTGTCTGGTGAGTAGTGACCTGTCTGGTCGGCTGTCTGGTGAGTAGTGACCTGTCTGATCGGCTGTCTGGTGAGTAGTGACCTGTCTGATGATCGGTCTGGTGAGTAGTGACCTGTCTGATGATCTGTCTGGTGAGTAGTGACCTGTCTGATGATCTGTCTGGTGAGTAGTGACCTGTCTGATGATCTGTCTGGTGAGTAGTGACCTGTCTGATGATCTGTCTGGTGAGTAGTGACCTGTCTGATGATCTGTCTGGTGAGGAGTGACCTGTCTGATCGGCTGTCTGGTGAGTAGTGACCTGTCTGATGATCTGTCTGGTGAGTAGTGACCTGTCTGATCGGCTGTCTGGTGAGTAGTGACCTGTCTGGTCGGCTGTCTGGTGAGTAGTGACCTGTCTGATGATCTGTCTGGTGAGTAGTGACCTGTCTGATGATCTGTCTGGTGAGTAGTGACCTGTCTGATCGGCTGTCTGGTGAGTAGTGACCTGTCTGATGATCTGTCTGGTGAGTAGTGACCTGTCTGATGATCTGTCTGGTGAGGAGTGACCTGTCTGATGATCTGTCTGGTGAGTAGTGACTTGTCTGATGATCTGTCTGGTGAGTAGTGACCTGTCTGATGATCTGTCTGGTGAGTAGTGACTTGTCTGATGATCTGTCTGGTGAGTAGTGACCTGTCTGATGATCTGTCTGGTGAGTAGTGACCTGTCTGATGATCTGTCTGGTGAGTAGTGACCTGTCTGATCGGCTGTCTGGTGAGTAGTGACCTGTCTGATGATCTGTCTGGTGAGTAGTGACCTGTCTGATGATCTGTCTGGTGAGTAGTGACCTGTCTGATCGGCTGTCTGGTGAGTAGTGACCTGTCTGGTCGGCTGTCTGGTGAGTAGTGACCTGTCTGATGATCTGTCTGGTGAGTAGTGACCTGTCTGATGATCTGTCTGGTGAGTAGACCTGTCTGATCGGCTGTCTGGTGAGTAGTGACCTGTCTGATGATCTGTCTGGTGAGTAGTGACCTGTCTGATCGGCTGTCTGGTGAGTAGTGACCTGTCTGATGATCTGTCTGGTGAGTAGTGACCTGTCTGATCGGCTGTCTGGTGAGTAGTGACCTGTCTGGTCGGCTGTCTGGTGAGTAGTGACCTGTCTGATGATCTGTCTGGTGAGTAGTGACCTGTCTGGTCGGCTGTCTGGTGAGTAGTGACCTGTCTGATGATCTGTCTGGTGAGTAGTGACCTGTCTGATGATCTGTCTGGTGAGTAGTGACCTGTCTGATGATCTGTCTGGTGAGTAGTGACCTGTCTGATGATCTGTATGGTGAGTAGTGACCTGTCTGATGATCTGTCTGGTGAGTAGTGACCTGTCTGATGATCTGTCTGGTGAGTAGTGACCTGTCTGATCGGCTGTCTGGTGAGTAGTGACCTGTCTGATGATCTGTCTGGTGAGTAGTGACCTGTCTGATGATCTGTCTGGTGAGGAGTGACCTGTCTGATGATGTCTGGTGAGTAGTGACTTGTCTGATGATCTGTCTGGTGAGTAGTGACCTGTCTGATGATCTGTCTGGTGAGTAGTGACCTGTCTGATGATCTGTCTGGTGAGTAGTGACCTGTCTGATGATCTGTCTGGTGAGTAGTGACCTGTCTGATCGGCTGTCTGGTGAGGAGTGACCTGTCTGATCGGCTGTCTGGTGAGTAGTGACCTGTCTGATGATCTGTCTGGTGAGTAGTGACCTGTCTGATGATATGTCTGGTGAGTAGTGACCTGTCTGATGATCTGTCTGGTGAGTAGTGACTTGTCTGATGATCTGTCTGGTGAGTAGTGACCTGTCTGATGATCTGTCTGGTGAGTAGTGACCTGTCTGATGATCTGTCTGGTGAGTAGTGACCTGTCTGATCGGCTGTCTGGTGAGTAGTGACCTGTCTGATGATCTGTCTGGTGAGTAGTGACCTGTCTGATGATCTGTCTGGTGAGTAGTGACCTGTCTGATCGGCTGTCTGGTGAGTAGTGACCTGTCTGGTCGGCTGTCTGGTGAGTAGTGACCTGTCTGATGATCTGTCTGGTGAGTAGTGACCTGTCTGATGATCTGTCTGGTGAGTAGACCTGTCTGATCGGCTGTCTGGTGAGTAGTGACCTGTCTGATGATCTGTCTGGTGAGTAGTGACCTGTCTGATCGGCTGTCTGGTGAGTAGTGACCTGTCTGATGATCTGTCTGGTGAGTAGTGACCTGTCTGATCGGCTGTCTGGTGAGTAGTGACCTGTCTGATCGGCTGTCTGGTGAGTAGTGACCTGTCTGGTCGGCTGTCTGGTGAGTAGTGACCTGTCTGATGATCTGTCTGGTGGGTAGTGACCTGTCTGATGATATGTCTGGTGAGTAGTGACCTGTCTGATGATATGTCTGGTGAGTAGTGACCTGTCTGATGATCTGTCTGGTGAGTAGTGACCTGTCTGGTCGGCTGTCTGGTGAGTAGTGACCTGTCTGGTCGGCTGTCTGGTGAGTAGTGACCTGTCTGATGATCTGTCTGGTAACCTGTGCCTGACCTGTCCTGTATGGTGTCCCGTCTGACGACCTGTCGGACGACCTGTGATGACCTGCCTGACGACCTGTCTGATGACCTGCTCTGATGACCTGTCTGACGACCTGCCTGACGACCTGCTCTGTGCACAGGTGACGGACCTTATGAAGCGCTCGGTCGGTGTGGAGCTGTTTACCGCCGCCTACACCCGCGCACAGATGGTGCTCAGTCAGAGGAAGGCCGAGCGGCGCGTCCAGCGCAAACAACAGGTGAGACCGCGGGGGAGGCGGACGCTGTGAGCCCGCTGAGGCTATGCGCTATAACCCAAACCAGAACAGCTGCGGCGGGGAGGCAGTGGCGCACCAAGGCTGCAGGCTGTGGTCGGCTGGACCGACCAGGGTCCTCTCCACCCGCGTCGATTCCATCACCACGTCCGACACTCCTGCTCTAATAGCTGGACCAACCAGGGTCCTCTCCACCCGCGTCGATTCCCTCACCACGTCCGACACTCCTGCTCTAATAGCTGGACCGACCAGGGTCCTCTCCACCCGCGTCGATTCCCTCACCACGTCCGACACTCCTGCTCTAATAGCTAGACCAACCAGGGTCCTCTCCACCCGCGTCGATTCCCTCACCACGTCCGACACTCCTGCTCTAATAGCTGGACCGACCAGGGTCCTCTCCACCCGCGTCGATTCCCTCACCACGTCCGACACTCCTGCTCTAATAGCTGGACCGACCAGGGTCCTCTCCACCCGCGTCGATTCCCTCACCACGTCCGACACTCCTGCTCTAATATAATGCCGTTCGCCTGTCATCATGACAGGGACATGCTATGTGACAGCGGTATTGACTGTATTAACATCGGCGGAAGTCAGACGGGTTGTCGCCGTTACCATGTCGACTCGCGGTTAGCCATGCGACAGAAGTCGATCAGTTGTGCATGACTACACACAGGCATGCCGCACGCTCTGATGGCTGAATAGTGAACGCACAGCCGACCGGAGCTGACCCCAAGTGCCCCCCCCCCCCCCACCCACCACACACACACACACACGGAAGGGGTGCGGCGGGCGGTTTCCAGTTGCAGGTGACTGGCGTAATCGCATTGTGTGGCGATGCAGTTTTCATACAAACCAGTTTCCTGCTGGTAGTTATTTCTGAGTCATTGTAGGATCCACGGTTCCGTTGGAAATTTCCGGTCATACAGCCCCGACTACTGTGAAAATCCATACAGGCGAGGATGTGCTTCCTGGGCTGCATGATGTGTGGAAATAAATATGAATGCCCTCCTGCATTCCATAGCACGTTAATTGTGTAGGTCTTGCTGGAACTTTGTCGATACTATTCCCCACTGCAGGAAATGTGTTGCAATCTCGGTTTGTTTTGTCCATTGAGACATACAAAACGTATGGTTTAAGTTCGTAGTAAATCGGAATCGATGTCAGTTGTCTTATTAGCCCACGCCGTGCCGGTGCTCGGCGCCACCTTCGCCGTGCCGGGGGGGGGGGGGGGGTACCCCCCCTCTAACTCGAAAACTAAAAGGGCTAGAAAGACGCAAAAGAAGGCGTTCCAAAGCTCTCGACAAGCACATTCGAAAGTACTTCAGATATTTGTTTTTATCAAGTCAATATTGAGGTCATCAGAGGTCATCAAAGGTCAAATTTTCCAGTTTTAGGACTTCGCTCCAGAAACCCCCAGATATCACGGAAACTATGATAGCTAGGAACAAACGGAAACAAGCAATGGAACGCTCTAGAAAAGAAAAGAAAAATCTGCAAGGTGTCCTCGCATTTTAGCTCAGGTCAATGGTTTAGGATCCAGAGCTCATCAAATGTCAAAAAGGCTATGTTTTACAAAACAGTTTTCACGAATAGCGTTTTCCTAAAGAAGACAAGACAATACTTTTGATGCCATCATGTTTGTCTCGTCAAGGCGCTTCGAATCATATTAGTGTTGACCAGGTTAAGTCAACACAAAAAAAATGACCTCAGGTCAAGGTCAAGTGGTGACCCAAGGTCATGTTGCATATGGGAAGACGTGCCTCGACGAGACAAACACATTGGTGTCGGTTTCACTTCTCTATCGTCATTATGTCGAGAGTTATTGACATACAACTGTTAGTGACTTCGGATGACCTCGGCTGAGCCTGTAGGGGTCACTGAACAAAAATGGCACCTAGGTAATCAAGAATGGCCTATAATAACATGATCCAGAAGGAATTAGACTGATATCTTACGTATCCTTGGAATAGGAAGCATTTGAATATTTCCCCATTTACTTACAATGGGGAGGTCACGAAATTGACCCGACCTTAGGTCGCTGATATTTATTAAAAATATATATATATATACGAATTGTAGATATATATGACCTTATGAAATCTTGTAAGTGTAAAACCGATCATCCAAAAACTGTGACTGTGGTACGACCACAAGTTTTTTTTGGGAGGTGGTGTCACGTGACCTGGTGACCTGACCTGAGAATATGACCCGAGGTATTTTGTTTCCATAATGTTGGCAATTGATGCCGGAACAGCTGTGCCAAAAACGGCGGCGCTGCGCGCCTCCCTTTTTTTCGCTATCCTCGAAAAACCGGAGGGGGGGGGGGTGTATCTAAAGACCCCCCCCCCCCCACGGCACGGCGCGGGTTAAAACTAACTTTCATAGTATTCATATGCAGTATTCACATGCAGTCTTGCTGCTTGCCGACCAGCCAAAACAGTTTGTATATAATGAATAGCTTGTTTATTCGGTTCATGTTTTTGCGGACACGCCGTCTGCTTCAGTATTCAAGAGAACCCACACAAAGGAATTATTTGTTCTAAAATGTGATGTCGGGGTATTGTGCTCAAAAGTGACGGGTTAGATTAAGTCTCGGTAATATGTGTAAATATCTGCTGAGCACTGAATAAGACGAGTCCACAGAACGCTTTGCTCAGGAACCGTTCTGTGTGCCGTTCATTCTCAGCTGTCAGCAATCCTGCTACTGAGCACTGGATAAGACGAGTCCACAGAACGCTTTGCTCAGGAACCATACTGTGCCGTTCATTCTCAGCTATCAGCAATCCTGCTACTGAGCACTGGATAAGACGAGTCCACAGAACGCTTTGCTCAGGAACCGTACTGTAGGCTGACCCGTTCATGTTCTGTCAGCAATCCTGCTATGTCATGATTCCGGGAATCTTTTGAATGTTTGCCAACTATTGCCAGTGCACATCGACATAACAGCGTTGCGCTCCGTGGGAGGCTAATCTGACCATGTCGCTGTAATCTCCGACTGAATCAACTATCGCTTTTCAGCTGGTCACCAACCCCGTCAAGACAGCGCGGCTGAAGATGGCGAAGCACGTCAAGAAACATGCCGCAAAGAAGCGGAAGTGTATGCAGGACAAACAAGTGGGCTTCAAGCGACGGAAAGTGACATGATCTGTTAAGCTGTCGTCGGAATGCGTGTGTGGTGGGGTACTGGTTGCCGTTTACGTGTTACCAGGTGGGTGAATAAATACCCTTAGGAAGCTCTCTCAGTTTGTATTTCCCTTCACCGACAGGATAGGCGCACTGAAACGTTCGACTGAATCGTGACATTTGTAGAAAATGTTTATATCATTTGGCTGGCAAGTTTGGAATAGGACCTGACAATTAACAGCAATTACAGCGACGCTTAATGTCATGGTATAAGGAACTGCAGAGTGGACATTTCTGCAGAGTGGAAAGTGGAACCTAGGTATTCACTTATCGAAGGGCCGCACGCCTAAGGGATTTCCGAAACCCGGTAGTAAGCTTTCGTTTTGTTTTTTATCACCTCGACGTCGTGTTGAGCCCACTGTAAGCCTCCCGAATCCGGCGTCAAGCAAGCATTTCTCCTGGTCCTGGGCACAACATACCGATGGCTTATCGCAGAAACAGGCAGTGGTGGGCATCGGCACTAAAAATGTAGTTCCGTTGCTCGTTACTCCGTTACTCATAAAAGTAGTTCCGTTACTCGTTACACCGTTACTTTGCGACAAATTTAGCGGAAGTTCTTTAGGCCGTTACTCCGCTACTTTAGTTTAACCCTCGCCAGTGCAGGGGTGGATGCCACCCAACCCCTCTTTTTTTCTCTCGGGAATAACTCGTATTTATCAACCGATTGCGATGAAACGTGCAGTACTCTACTTTATAACAATTTGACACGTACTCTGAGAATTTCAAAACCTCTACTGCCCAGCCCCATGACCCGTCACCTGGCCTATTTCTCAAGGTCATGTCAGACGCAACTGGCGTCCCGTAGTATCGATGCTTGTAACTTGTGCACTTTCCGAGTGTTTGTTGTTCAGGAACATACGAACAGGTGTTAACAGGTGACATTTATGGTTTCCACTGAGATCATGACCTCGGTTGACCATTTCAGAGGTCAACCGAGGTCACTGATTTCCGATGACCTGAGATGACTTTTGGCCTCTGGCAGTTTCTATAAGGGCATTGTGTGACACTGATTTCAAATTTGGCATCCATTTTACATAATATGTTTCACTGGAGTCATGTTCTTACACAGGTCAACTGAGGTCACTGACCTCAGATGACGTTTTGACTTCAACGTGGATTGTAATAACATTTCACGGCTAAGTATGCTTGGCAGGTCTCTGCCAACTGTACCTACATAATTACACACCAGTAAGACACCTTAAAGGGGATATTCTCACCTCCGGAGGATTTCTAAAAAGTAACTTAAATGAATGGTGGGGATCAACAATCGTGTATGCCCAAGCTCAAACTTGCTCCTGCTGCACCTAAAACAGGGTATCGGCTTTGTTTTTCTGACTCCAAAACCTGCGAGGTGGCAATATCCCTTTAATCGGCGAAGGACGAGTGAGCCCGTAGAAACCCGATAGTTTGAGTTGCGGAACAGGGGTGTGCACGTGCGCGACATTGTCACTAGTGTGGTCTCAAACCACACAAAATTTCAGCTTAATCGTTCCAGCCGTTTCTGAGTTACGGAACAGGGGGTGTGGACGTGCGCACGTGCAGTGTGACCCAGAGTTTGACTTTCGCGGCATTGCCAGTAGTGTGGTCTCAAACCACACATCAAATTTCAGCTTAAAGGAAATAGTTCACCTTCAACATTAGTTTTAAACTGAGATAGCAGTTTTGTAGCCCGTGTTGGGAAACCCCTATCTGCAAGTTTTCTTGACTGAAAAGACTCCAGCCGAATATATGAGTTTTTGGCGAAGGAATGCGGTGCTGGCGAAAGAATGTTGTACTGGTTTTAGCCCGGGCAGAGGCTTTACCATCAGCCAATCAGCTTGCAGCTGGTGCTAGCAAGCGATCGCCGGCCGCCGGTTGGCACATCTCCAATGCGAGTCTATCTTTACGCGACTACTTTCGAATCTGATTGGCTGAACCATTGTTTACATTCGCGTGACGTCAGGACTCTGACTCAGAGAGTATGCATATAGTTTTGATAAACAATACAAATTTACGGCCTTCTGTCCTGAATCGGCGCGATATAAGGCCATTTTTGACAATATAAAAAGAAATTGCATTAAAAATATAATCAAATCGTGTTGAGTAAAAAAAATTCCAAGGTGAACTATTTCCTTTAATTGTTCCAGCCTTTTCTCAGCTTTAGGAGGAAAACGTTTTCTGACACTCCTGACGCGGCACGTGCCACGCGCCATGCCGACCCCTCACGTGAGACGAAACATGTCAATAAAATAATTGATTGAATGGGGCTATCAGATGGCGAAGACCGATTGTCAATCGTATGCGGGATTCCAAAGATATAAATAAGCTCCTCAAAAGCGTTACGGCCGGGCCGGGTCGGGTCGGCCGCTTATATGTGAGAAAAATCCCGTATTCAGTGAGAACTCGCGAGTGCTTCGCGCTCGCTCGTTAACAGACGTATGTGTTGGACAACAATGAATGCGGATATCTAATAGTGATATTAGATCAAGGTCAAAGGCAGGTACTCCACCACGCCTGCAATGGGGGGGGGGGGGGGGGGGATTGAGGGACGCCGAGTGGTCGCCGCCGGCGAAAAGTTGTTGGGGGGGGGGGGGGGGGGGGGGTAGAGCGTCAGCAAAATGTTGTTGAGCGGGAGGAGAGGAGAGCGGTCAGCAAAAAGTTGAACAATGGGGGTGGAGCGTTGGCGAAAAGGCTGTTGAGCGGAGGGGGGGGGGGGGGCGACAGCGATAGCATGTTGAACGGGGGAGAGGTAACAAATAATGCGTACAACTGAACATTGATTTCTAGTTGTTCGTCAGTTTTTTTTTGGTTGGGGAGGCGGTTAATCCCCCTGACTCAAGAATGGGCGGGGGGACACGTCCCCCCTCCGTTCCCCCTCGCGTGACTGAGCCCCTGGTCCACTGAATGCCGCAAAGTTCAGGATATGCGAGCAGCGAGAGAACAATAGGAGTCAGCTGCTGAAAAAGTTCGTTCTTCCAAACATTAAGGAGTTCTTAATTCATTGCAAAGGGAGTGACAGGGGTGTTAAATTTCAAGCTGGTGTCAAGTCTGAGGCCAAAGTTGAAGCGTCAAAGCTGCAACAGAGATCGAGCTCAATTAGGAACGAAACGCCAGGGGGTCGTACCAAGCCCCCCCCCCCCCCTGAAAATTAACGGAGTAACGGAGTAACTGACTTGATTTTAAAGCAACGTAATTTACTTGGCCCGTTACCTGTTTTGAAAAGTAACGAGATCGTTACTCCGTTACTGAAAAAGTAGCTCCGTTAGTAACGGAGACGCGGAATAACGGAAGTTGCCCACCACTGGAAACAGGTATAGGAAAGGAATAGGGTGGTAAAACAAGGCACTTGGAACCGCTAAAGTGTATACCTCCACTCCATTCAGTGCCAGATATCACACAAGGACTCACTGTACCGATGGTTCATCCTTGGAACGGCTTTGGAATGGGGATCGTTGAAGTTGTGAGAATAGACCACTTAAAACTGCTGTCACATATGTATGTGCAGTGGGTTGTTGCCTGTTGGGGCCGCTTGACATACCTATATTGAAAACAGACACCATTGGTGTCCTGGATGCATCACCAGTCACGTGCTAGTGGCGTTAGTGTGCTGGTTCAGTGGTTTGTGCCAGCTGGTTCAGTGGTGAATCCAGCTGGATTGATAGTCCTGGAACCCGTAATCCCCCGGAATTTGGCTAACTACTTCCTGTGAGCTCTGTTATTACGCCATTAGTTTGAAGTTATCGGAACAATATACCGGGTTCTCTGTGATCTAGTGTCTGTGGAACGGCCCTGTCGTTATGATTGGGGTTTTACCACAGCGCGACAGCGGTCATATACCTTTAGGCACGCTCGACCTGTTCCAGTCAAACCACACCTGATGCAGGGAACCCGTCCGGGAATCGAACCCCTACCACCACCCGCGCAGGAAGCAGAGATCATGCCTCTGCGCCAACCCGCCGCCCGCGTCCGCCGTCAATAGTCTCATCACCAATCGCCACGCCGATGTCGCTCTCAAAACAGGATTTCATTCCGGTATCGTTTGTATTGTGCAGTGGAGCCCACCCCGATACATCCGCCATGTCACTACGGCGGGGCACGCGCACACACACGCACGCACGCACACGCACGCACGCACGTCGGACCCACACAGAGTATGAAAATATCGCTCCTTTTGATCTGCGCTGCACCCGTAGCACTGTGCCCAAAGGTCGGATAGGTACGTCACGTACAAAGGCGAGCGAGCACGGCACGCGCAGGCACCGATCGAGGATACCCGTCGGTACAGACGATATCACATGGTACAGACTCAGTGAGCACGGCAGGGCAACAGAAGGGCATCGGCGCTGGGGCGGACATGGTCCGTTACAGTCACCAGTGATACATAGTAAGGGTACGAAGAGCCGACGCCCTGATATTCTGGAGTCGAGAAGAGAACATTTAAAGCCGATAGCAGAGATCGCTCGTGCGCCGCCCTGGGATCATATACGACATGCGTAGCTCGATAATCATCGATGCACTCACTTGTAATACAACGAGCCGGTCACAGAAAAGGAACGCACGGAAGCTCTGAGCGGGTTACATGTGATCCTCCTGATGAGACCGGAGCTCGGCCGTCGCTACTGGCTGTACTGGCTGTAGCAGGCCGTAACCGCTACTACTGCAAACCCAGCAAAAGGCGAGGCAATGATCAGCTGAGTCGCTTTCGGCCCGTCACAATTACATCCCGTCCAGTATTCTCGGTGATCATTAGAAAGGACAGAGGGGGGGGGGGGGGGGGGAGCATGCACAAAACGGACACAATTTGACATTAGCTATAGCGACACGTTGATAAACGGGATGGGACCTCGCGTTGGTGGCCCCATCGTTTGACACCACGTCAACAGTAGAATGCGTACAGTTTGAGTCTACGTCTATGGGAGCATTTGCACTGGCCACACATACAGTCGTGGACAGGCCTCTCAATAGGACGGCACGACCTAAGCAGATTGAGGTCGGTCCGCCTTTGGTGTCATCGCGTTATTATATTATGTAAGGCGATTGAGGTGTCATCATCGCGCACTCAACACATGCCCTACGGCTGGCCACGCATCAGCCGAATATCGCGAAACTGTGGCAATGAGGGCTATCGGGCGGCAGATGAACAACGGACATTCCATAGCAAAACCTATCTCCTATCTGAAAACACAAATCTACCTACATTTCCTAATGAATAATTTAAATTTCCTATTACATTTCCTAATGAAAGTCACTGTTTTCAGGACAAAAATGCAACAACATTCGATAGCTCGAACGAACTCAACAAGAAACGAGAACAATTAGTTCAGCGACTTCCAGTATCACGTATAAAGCTCTGATCTTCGGCTCACAGATCGCTGAATGCAGTCACAGCTGCCTAATATTCCACAGTGGACAGACAAGTCATTCGGCGGACAACATTCGACATTCAAACAAGTGGAATGATGCGAGTATACCCCATCGCGGGATGCAGCAATAAATATATCGAACTACAATGCAAGACGACACGGCGGTAACAATTTGTAGACTAAGAAAGCAACACCCACTGGTCGTCCAGACTCTATTTTTACCATGAATCTAAGCTGTTTCACATCACAAGAGAGATTGAAACGGTCAATCGAAGGGTTCCATTACAGGCGAGACAGTATTGAGGTCAAACTGAGCTCAACGAACCGATTTCGTCCACAATTGAACGGCAAGTCAATTTTCCAAATAAATAAAAATCCTTACAATATACAGATGCGAAATCGATCACTACGGCGTTAACGCGGCAGTTCTTGGACTATCCTCTTCAGAAGAATAATAACTCAAACATTGCTTGCCGACCGAAAATAATATCCTTACGCCCATTGCGTGACAGCTCGCAATACACACGCCTGCAGGCTAGTAACGGTAACATGTCTGTCCGAACAACAAGCCGAGCCGAGCGCGGTACGCAGCGACTAACGACGCAGTCGCTCATACGATATTCAGTCAAACGACCAGAACCAGCCGCCGCCGCCGCCGCGCACCAACACACATCGGCGCCACAGATGGCGTTCGACTCTCCAACTGTCCAACACAGACTCCAGAGAAGGCACGCCGTATTTAGTTCCGGGCTGTGAGCTGCGACAAGGCCTTAGACGAGGGCAGCTCGGCGGCACCGTGCCTATCCGACTGTACTCTGGCCAGCCCAGGCTATAGTGTCCCCTCCTCGCCACTGCGTCGGGCAGCGTCGCCCCCACTCCCCACATCAGTAGCGACTAGCCGGCGGCAGACGGACTCCCGCGTGTCCATTCCGTACCGCCGGTCCCGGCCCGTTCACCACGGACACCAGCGAGGTACCATTCAGCTTCACCGTCTCCTGCGCGTCTCGCCCGGTCAGAGGCTCCCTCTCCGCGTCTGTCTGGTACTCTGGAGGAGACTGAAGTGCATCCTCCTCCGCCGCGCGGTCGTCGTTGACCCGCAGTCGGCACGTCTCCTCGGTGCGGTGCTCGTGTCCCGGAGCGGCTCGCGCCACAGCCGGGATTGACTGTCATTGGAGCGGACACTGGCCGGCTTTCGTCTGTAATGATACGGGCAAGGGTCAGTTGGGAATGGCATGGGTAACTACTCGATCCAGGTTAACACCCGAGTCAACACCAGGGTCCTAGGAGGATTGCTTTGGAGCTGGGGTGCTGAGTGGAAAATTATGGCTAAAATAAGCATAGAGTGGGGGGAAAATACTCGGCTTTAACTATATCCAATTACCCGCTTACCAGAATTAGATACTACCTATGCCAATTCTTACCTGTCTTTCCCTTCAAACGCTGTCACTATCATTACATCCATACATCAGTATCAGGGTTTCAATAATCTAATACATTTTAAAATAAGGCCCGAGTCAACGGTCGAGTCAACGCTCGAGTCAACAGTCGGGTCGATGACCGAGCCAACAACAGCCAATGTCACTGCGGTGGTAAAAAGATAACCATGCATCGGAAACGTTTCAGTTCCGAATGAGGAACGGAAAATAATCCCTGGAATGAAGAATACAATAACATTTCCTGTTACCTCACCTTCCGCCACCGCCAGAATTTACGGACCAGTGAAACTACCGCGTTATATAACACATGTGTCAGTCCTGTTTGATGAGGTCATACCGACCAATGCACCCGTTCTGTGGCACGTGGTGGTACCAGGATCGTGACACACGTTTGGACGGTGTTTGTTCATCCCTGGAATACACACAAGGATAATATTTCCTGGAAACTCACCCTCCGCCACCGTCAGTACTGTGGGAACCTGTGTAAAACCGCGCTATATCATGTACAACAAATCCTCTGGTGTTGTTGGGTAACTGCATACCCGGCGCATAGAACATATCCGGCCAATGCACCCGCTCTGTGGCGACTGGCGATAACAGAACGGTGTTACACCGGTGACGACCAGACGCTGGCTCTAGCAGCCAGCGGCGACTACTGTCACCGTGTGTCAGCTGTGTTATATTCGATGTTGCTACTGACCGTGTGGTGGCTGTAGCGGCGGAGGTACATGAGACTGGCCAGCAGCAGCAGTGCCGTGCCCAGCGCGACCAGCAGCCAGCGAGCGGCCGTCACCAGGCTCAGGGGACGCTGTAGACGCTCTCGGAACTCCGCCGCCAACGCCGAGTTCACTATCGCCGTCTGGTGGGCAAAGAGAGAGAGAGAGAGAGAGAGAGAGAGAGAGAGAGAGAGAGAGAGAGAGAGAGAGAGGGGACGATGTTAGTCTCTGACGGACACACGGGGAGGGGAGGACTGGCCGACTCACGGAGACGACAGTGTTAGCTTATGACACACGGGGAGGGGAGGATTGGCCAGCTTATGACACACGGGGAGGGGAGGACTGGCCGACTCACGGAGACGACAGTGTTAGCTTATGACACACGGGGAGGGGAGGATTGGCCAGCTTATGACACACGGGGAGGGGAGGACTGACCGACTCATGGAGACGACAGTGTTAGCTTATGACACACGGGGAGGGGAGGACTGGCTAGCTTATGACACACGGGGAGGGGAGGACTGGCGGACTCATGGAGACGACAGTGTTAGCTTATGACACACGAGGAGGGGAGGACTGGCCGAATCATGAAGACGACAGTGTTAGCTTATGACACACGGGGGAGGGGAGGACTGGCCGACTCATGGAGACGACAGTGTTAGCTTATGACACACGGGGAGGGGAGGACTGGCTAGCTTATGACACACGGGGAGGGGAGGACTGGCGGACTCATGGAGACGACAGTGTTAGCTTATGACACACGGGGAGGGGAGGACTGGCCGAATCATGAAGACGACAGTGTTAGCTTATGACACACGGGGAGGGGAGGACTGGCCGACTCATGGAGACGACAGTGTTAGCTGATGACACACGGGGAGGGGAGGACTGGCCGAATCATGAAGACGACAGTGTTAGCTTATGACACACGGGGAGGGGAGGACTGGCGGACTCATGAAGACGACAGTGTTAGCTGATGACACACGGGGAGGGGAGGACTGGCGGACTCATGGAGACGACAGTGTTAGCTTATGACACACGGGGAGGGGAAGACTGGCTAGCTTATGACACACGGGGAGGAGAGGACTGGCGGACTCATGAAGACGACAGTGTTAGCTTATGACACACGGGGAGGGGAGGACTGGCCGACTCATGGAGACGACAGTGTTAGCTTATGACACACGGGGAGGGGAGGACTGGCGGACTCATGGAGACGACAGTGTTAGCTTATGACACACGGGGAGGGGAGGACTGACCGACTCATGGAGACGACAGTGTTAGCTTATGACACACGGGGAGGGGAGGACTGGCCGACTCATGGAGACGACAGTGTTAGCTTATGACACACGGGGAGGGGAGGACTGACCGACTCATGGATACGACAGTGTTAGCTTATGACACACGGGGAGGGGAGGACTGACCGACTCATGGAGACGACAGTGTTAGCTGATGACACACGGGGAGGGGAGGACTGGCCGACTCATGGAGACGAGTGTTAGCTTATAACCATTCGAGATTGACAAGGGGATACGGAGAATAGAGACCCTGACCACCCGAAGCTGGCCTGAAACGACGGTAGCATTCAAAGGTAACGTGATTTCAGCCTCGAACAGTACAGTGGTCATGGTCATGGTCCAGCTGCAGTAGCAATCTTAGACTTGTATCTCCAGCTTAGATCTTCGACAGTCGGGCGTTCAGCCGATCCCGGAGTTGTCGCATTGACCCGACACCGCGCGACAGGGCGTCAGCTTCAGGTCAGCCAGGCGAGGACAGAGACGAGCTTAACCCGCGCCGTTCGGGGGGGGGGGGGCTAGACGCCCCCCTAAGGTTTTTCGAGGATAACGAAAAAACGGCGGCACGCAGCGTCGCCGTTTTTGGCATAGCTGTTGGGACATCAATTACCCACATAGTGTGATTTTTGTTTTACCTCGGGTCATGTCAGGTCAGGTCAGGTCACCAAACCAGGTCACGTGACCCCACCTCAAAACAAAATTCCGGTCGTACCACAGCCACAGTTTTTGGCCGATCGATTTCGTACTTACAGGATTTCATAAGAGCAATAGAACCTACAATTCGTATATTTATATCGGTGACCTAAGGTCGGGTCAATTTCGTGACCTACCCATTATAAGTCAATGGGGAAATAATCAAATGCTTTCTATTCTGAAGATACAAATTATATCAGCCCAATTCCTTCTGGATCATGTTATCATAGGCCATTCTTGAGGTCCCAGGCGCAGTTTTTGTTCAGTGACCCCTACAGGGTCAGATGAGGTCATCCGAACTCACCAACACGTTTTTGCCAATAACTCGACAAAATCAAGATAGAGAAGTGAAACTGGCACGAATGTGCTTGTCTCGTCGAGACACTTCTCCCAATGTGCAACATGCCCTAATTGGGTCACCACTTGACCTTGACCGGAGGTCAAATTTATAAGTTGACCTAACCTAGTCATCATGCATATGATGCGAAGCGCCTTGATGAGACAAACACGATGGCGTTACACTATCACTATCGAGCCCTATCTGTATTAGGTAAAAATATATTTGTGAAAACTGTTTTACTAAAAAATAGCCTTTTTGATATTTGATGAGCTCTGAAGCCTAAACTATTGACCTGAGCTAAAATCTGAGGACACCTTGACGATTGCATTTTTCAAGAGCTTTCCATTGTTTTTTTCCGTTTGTTCCTAGCCATCACAGTTCCTGTGATATCTGGGGGTTTCTGCCTTCTGGAGCGAAGTCCTAAAACTTGCAAATCTGACCCTTGATGACGTCTGGTGACCTCAACATTTACCTGAGAAAAAAATACCAGAACTAGTTTCAAAATGCATTTTGATGAGTTTTCGAACGGTGTTCCCGGTTTTTGTCTACGTCTTCTAGAGCCGAGTTAGGGGGTGGGGGCGTCGACCCCCCCCCCCCCCCCCCCCCCGGCACGGCGAAGGTGGCGCCGAGCACCGACACGGCGTGGGTTAAGTTAACACCGAGAAACTGAAGCCAGCTCATCCGATCCAGGGTTACTGGAACGCCACCGATCCCCCAGGAATATGGTGCACACCGATGCACACTCACACTCAGCCCACCTGGGCTTATCCAGATGTTCTGGTATTGCCGACACACCCAGCATAATTTATCTGAGGAGGATCATGCATGGTACCTAAACACCGGCTTATCCTGTTATATTTGTGCGATACCTATGATGCAGGCATTATCCACAGTAACCATAAGCTTAGAGTCACCGTCACCTGAAGGATTTGTCGGCCGTTCAACTCTTCCCGAGTGTAACTAATTGTATTATGTTTGATCGTCTTATTTCCACTTTTCCCGGCGCACCCTCCAAATAACGACAAGTCACCGAACAGCAGACGGGAAGTGTCGGCTTGGATAATCCCACGCTTAATATCCGAGCCAGACTGGATCACACCGCCACCACGCGTGGTCTGCTGGTGGAGCAGCCACTCCTTCTCGAGTTACCGACATCCGCCTGTTGCAGCGTAACTCAGACTGGTTATTGATTCAACTTTTTGGGAACGATTCAATCATGATTCATTTTGGAATCTAAATGATTCAATCACTGTTCGATTCACGGACACAATTTTGAGAATTGATTTCTTACGATTCCAAGAATCAAAACAAATATTTTAATCGATTCACGTTTGATTCAACATTTACATATATGAGGTGAATTTATGTCAAATCAATAAAAATGGAAACGTGCATATATATAATCATTAAAACATTGTTACAGCAATAGTATTTCAGCATAAATTAATGTAGCCAATGGGACCACATGTATTTGCACAATTTACGAGTGTACTTGAATTGTTCAGAATCGTTAAATCGTTTGATTCAATCAGCCTTGATTTGATGCGGGTTTTGATTCAATCACGATTCATGAATCAAAAGATCTGATCGTGAATCAATTATTTTGTATTCAATTAATTTTGATTGAACCATTCCAATCGATTTAATCAGTGTCGAATCAATAACCAGTCTGGCAGCGTTACAATCCACAAAGGAACGACATTTTACAGAAATGAACCATGGAATATTGCACATTTCAACGTGAGCGATATATAACAGTTCAATTACGTACGGTGGGCATGGGATGCACGGTGGAATGCGCTAGACAATACTCGAATACCGTTCATTGTGCAGACTCGCCTGGTAGCATTTTAACCATAAACGTACTTGTTGAATAAGAGTGACAAATGTATGTGCCACTCCGGTCCGAACTGTGTCCCTGAAACATATTTCCGGCGCTCGATCGGCTATGGAAAACCGCCGAACCCGTAAAACCACTGAACGCTTCAAACTGCAACCAAGCTGAAACACATCCCCATAAAACCTAATCACTTCATGGATCCCACGCTAAACCTCGAACGGCCTCGTATCATCTACCGACCACCCACCACACAATATCCGTCCACTGTTTGTCTCTCAACCTCAGCGAGCTCACCAACTCGAACATCCCGCTCCACCGCAGCGGACCACGTCCTGGGCCAGTTTTTCTACCCCTGCCGCCACGTCCCTGCCTACCTTCTGGGCCCACACCGCAGACCGAGACGATCGAGCGGCGGCATCCAGCACATCCACCGCAGCGGACACGCCGCCTGGCCTGGCCACGCCACCACCGCAGCGCAATAAAGCCGCGCTCCGACCGCTCTCTCATGGCACGTCGGCCGCCGCTGGACGGCTCTTCAGAGGCCCAATTTCCGGCCGAGTTTCCCTCGTGCTGGCTGTCGGCGGCGGCGGCGGCGGCGGCGGCGGTGGTGGCGGCGGCGGGGCTCGCAGGCCGACACGTATGTTGTGTGTTATGTCTGGCACACACCCGTGCCTCGATGGACCGTCTGAGTGCCCAATTAACTGTGACCTGTCTGTCCCAATTAACACAAGGTGGAGAAATGTGCTTGTGTTGGTCATGACGTGAGCCTAGTTGGTCATTATGGTGTCTCGCTCCACATGGTGGAGGTACTTGTCGAGTTCGTAAGCACTCGAGCGCTAATTTGGATTGTTTGTGTGATCATCTTCCATGAAAGAATAGTTTTCGTGTTTTCCGAGAAAACATCTGTTCCGTAACGAGCAGTTCCCGGTTTAGGTTAAAGCATGAATGTGACAACATAACCCAAGTATAGAAGCGCATCAACATAAAACTGCTCGCAAAGGCAGCACATGCGTAAGCGTTGTATTAAACACACCTTGCCACGTTTCGAAACGTTCGCAGATATTTGATTTTGAGTACCTACCTCAAGTGAGCTCCCCGTACACCACACCTTGTCTGTGTTCATGTTTTTCTCATCACATGAATACAGATACTTGCAAAGCATCTGTATAAGTTGTTGCTTCTTCTGTGTTTACTCGTGTTCTCACCTCATAAGTGTACACAACGTGGCACAGAATGGGTGGCAGTCGCTGTGTTCACTCCTGTTCACACCTGTTCACTCCTGTTCTCACCTCGTTAGTATACATGACGGGGAACAGGATCGGCGGCAGTCGCTCCATGCCGTCCAGCGTGCTGAACCGGGCCAGGTCGATGTTGATCTGGATCTTCTTGCCGCCGTTCAGTGCCAGGCCTGTAAGCTGCCGGCACATCACGAGGCTTAAGTCAATAACACTTTTGGTTAAACCTTCACAAACGTAACAACGCTCGGTGATATTGGAGGTGATTTCATTACAATTTACGACTGGTTAACGAGGCAAGATCAGTATCTACTTATACAGTGCATTGGGGAATTTGGGTGGAAAATGACACCCTATGGATACTATTTTTCCACTCTTTTTCCTGAGTTTTACTGTGAATTTTCCACGCCTTATTTGAAAATGTATTGGATAATTGGAAACCTGATACTGATTTATGGATGTAATGATAGGGACAGCCTGTGGATGGAAAGACAGGTAATGGACAGGTGGATGGAAAGACAGGTTGGCATAGGTAATAACTCATTTTGGTGAGCAGGTAATTGGGTGATAAAGCCTGGTACATATGCTTTTTGGCTGAATCTTCCACTCTTTATACTTATTTTTAGTCAGAATTTTCCACTCCGCGCCCCAGCTCCAAAGCAATTCTAGGAGCCTGACTTATGACTCAGTCATCAGTGTTACGCCTATTGACGCAGCATAACTAGACACCAGGGAGTCGATGAAATATATGGGTTAATCCTCAGAGGAGACTTGGAACTCAACAGCAGTCTTCACAAAACAAGGGCATCAGAGGACTCACAGCCGTGACCTTGATCACAATGTCACTGTTGTGCAGTCACGTACACAAAGTCGGCCCGAGCCAGTCAGCGCGAAGCCCGAAAACACCAATCGTCATGCATCAGGGTCACGTAATTTGGTAATTCCAGCAGCTATGTCTGACTCACGGCAACACGATACCGACAATTGTCGGGCATATATGTACACACACCACATAGGCCGATTGCTTCTCATCCGAGACTACGAAAATAAAAATAAATCCTTCTTTTTTCGTTAAACTCTCTACCATATAGGTTGGTAGGACGAGACCCACCCTGTAGCATTTCATAATACAAAATAGCCATATCATTCTACCCTGTTCCACCGTCGATTACATCATCGATTGGCTGACTGGCCGCCGGCCGTATCGCCACACGGCGTTATTCGCCCAAGGGTAGCACCACCCACGACCAACCGCTGCGCCACTCGGCGGCACCCGCACACACACGGCCGCCGCCCGATACCGGCAACCGTGGTGCAGTTCGCCGGACCGGGGTCCCAGCACGTGCGCCTGAATAAAACAGCGCGGCATGAGGAGGCAAACAGAACCGTACACGCCCGCTGCCGGCTGCCCGTCGACCGCAACCAGACAGAGACAGCAGACAATCAGGCCCAGACGGCCAGCGGAGCGGAGCAGACTGCAAGTCACTGTCGCGCAGGCTGACGCTCTCGATCAACTAGGAAGAACACAGCGAAGAGACAGATTTACAACATTGTGGAAGACCAGGTGTGAACACATGGGGCGTGTTTTCTCCGCATGGACGTAATTGTAAACCCTCACCACATACCTTAGGGCCATTCCCCACGTGGATTGGCAGCGGTGTCACTGACATTTCCTTAACGTGTCCATTCGCCCCCATGACGTCACGGCCCTCGGCCAACGGGAAGGTGTTTTGAGAGCAGGCGCGTCCTCCACTGTATATATTTTTCAACTGGCCCACGACGAATGGCAGGGTGGCTCGGGCGACTTTTTACTTTAACTTCGCCTAGCAGGTTATCCGTTCTATATATGCAAATTATCATAAGCTAAAAAACTTAATATCATCACTATCATCATCATCACTAATATCATATCATCACTTCCCATGACACCGATTTCGTCATGTAAGGTGTTCATATGATAGAGGTTTTAGTCACCCAATTCAAATTAACATCATCCGAACATGACGTCCCATTTGAAAAGGCTGCATGCCCGTAACGTCACACTATTCTCTCCTAGGACGAACGTTTCTACCAGGTATCTAAGGTATTGGAAAAGACACGATATCACAAGCGACATAGGTAGTTCGTAGCAGTGAGGTGTCATCAGGCGATTCCCCATGTATCGGCTGTCGAGTGCCGAGTGGATAAGCATTAGCGATGACGTCACTGGACCTCTGGTCCAACTCGGCTGTCGCCGCACGCGGCTCGGTGCGGTGCAAATATTTCGAACGGGATAGTAGCCCGGTTCCCGCCTCCCGGAGGACACTGGATATCGGGTGGGACAATATAGGACTTTCGGAGACATCTGTGTTGTTCGTACGAGACCGGCGGCGGACGGAAACGGCTGGAATTGAGGCTTCACAACAATACGATAGTTCGCCCCTGCTCAGTTGGGAGATCGATGGAGTGCAGACTTCACCCGGTGTGGCAGGCCGGGTTCGAGACGCTTCGGCGCTCGCTTTACCCCTGGCTGGAATGGCCTGCGGCCGGTGGCAGCAGCCGCACTCAAGGTCAGGGTGATGTCAGAGGGAGGAGCGGGCCATGTCCAGGCATGCTTGGGCACGTACAACTTTCGCTTTAAAATCTACCGGCGGACAGGAGTTGCGCGATATGTTCAGGTTGGTGAGGTTAGGGCCTACGCAACAAGAACTTCTGGATGAGGGTCCTGACCTCAGTAATCCATCCATAAAATAAAATCGAAGTAAATAGATTTAAAAAAAGCATTACAAATAATAACGTATGGCCGTCTCACCCCTTAGTCAGACCGGGGCAGCGTATGGCCGTCTTACCCCTCAGTCAGACCGGGGCAGCGTATGACCGTCTTACCCCTCAGCCGGACCGGGGCAGCGTATGGCCGTCTTACCCCTCAGCCAGATCGGGACAGCGTATGGCCGTCTTACCCCTCAGCCAGACCGGGGCAGCGTATGGTCGTCTTACCCCTCAGCCAGACCGGGGAAGCGTATGGCCGTCTTACCCCTCAGCCAGACCGGGGCAGCGTATGATCGTCTTACCCCTCAGTCAGACCGGGGAAGCGTATGGCCGTCTTACCCCTCAGCCAGACCGGGGCAGCGTATGGCCGTCTTACCCCTCAGCCAGACCGGGGAAGCGTATGGCCGTCTTACCCCTCAGCCAGACCGGGGCAGCGTATGGCCGTCTTACCACTCAGCCAGACCGGGGCAGCGTATGACCGTCTTACTCCTCAGCCGGACCGGTGCAGCGTATGGCCGTCTTGCCCCTCAGCCATACCGGGGCAGCGTATGGCCGTCTCCCCCTCCCTCAACCAGACCGGGGCAGCGTATGGCCGTCTTACCCCTGAGCCAGACCAGGGCAGCGTATGGCCCTCTTACCCCTCAGTCAGACCGGGGCAGCGTATGGCCGTCTTACCCCTGAGCCATACCGGGGCAGCGTATGGCCGTCTCCCCCTCCCTCAACCAGACCAGGGCAGCGTATGGCCCTCTTACCCCTCAGTCAGACCGGGGCAGCGTATGGCCGTATTACCCCTGAGCCAGACCGGGGCAGCGTATGGCCGTCCTCCCTCAGCATGAATTAAGGGCGAGATAATTATCCGCGGTAAACGTAATCTTAAATAGGATCGTACCTTAGGCGCAACTATCCCGTTCGAAATATCCGCACCGCGCCGAGCCGCGTACGGCGACAGCCGAGTCGGACCAGAGGTCCAGTG
The DNA here is from genome assembly GCA_036785665.1 of Chirona hameri. Classification (NCBI taxonomy): domain Eukaryota; kingdom Metazoa; phylum Arthropoda; class Thecostraca; order Balanomorpha; family Balanidae; genus Chirona; species Chirona hameri. The sequence continues at coordinate 71,082 of JAXIVJ010000354.1, read as the reverse complement.
ACGTCACGCCAATGTTGAGCGATTGGGGCGCCTACATCCCCGGATGATTCTACCTCTCTAGTACGGCCTTGGCTCGTAGTTCCTAGTTCCTAGTTCGCTGGGTTCGCTGGATTCGCTGCAGTTCATCACCCAAGCGGATAAAACCACGAGCTCGCGGCCCCACACGTGACGATCAGCTAGCAGTGCCTCTCTGTGTGAAGAGAGTGCCGACGAAACGAAACCCGTGTTGGTCAACGTGACTTGGCAGTTCTGTCATGACTCGGGGCGGGGGGAGGGGAGGGGAGGGGGGGGGGGGGGGGGGGGGTGGAGCTCCCACTCACCGGCTCGATGTCAATGAACGTCTCATGGTACCGCTTATCCGGCGAAAGGCCGACCACGCTGTCCACGTACGATGGATCGCCGTCGTAGAAGTGCGGCGTAGAAGCCACAATCGGCGCTCCTGTGGGGATTAGGGTCATGGTTAGATGGAGAGAGGGGGAAGAGTAATGGCGAGATGGACACACAGCAGGACACACGGCGAGGTGAACGACCAACAGATGGACAGAACGGAACAACTGGGTCGGCCGGGAAGACAGAGAGTGCAGCAGTTTGACAGAACAGAACAAAAACGCGGACAGACAGAGAGAATGGCTCTGAGGACAGGCGAACAGAACAGAACAAAACATAACAGAACAGAACAGAGAACCGTGGGCAGACGAAGAGAAGGGCGCTGCGGTCAAACGGGCAAAAAGCAATCGCATTCAGACGGCCAGAACAAAATCAAAGGCAGATTGACAGAAATCCCTCACGGGCCAGCCTGACAGAACACACCATTTCCCAGCCAGTAAGCCCCTGTCCCCTACTCACCGAACTGGCAGGGGCTGAGGCTGAGCGCCCCGGCGCGCAGGCAGTTGTCCTCTGGCGCGCAGAAGCACCGGTTGTCCGGATTGACGGCCGGGTCCTCCAGCACAGAGCGGGCGGGCACGTACCGCCGGGCCGAGATGCCGAAATACTCCACATCACCCTCGTAGTCCAAGTAAATGGACCTGACGAGGTGGAGACGGGGGAGGGGGGGGGGGGGTCAGTAGAGGCCAATATCGGTGTTTCCTGTCGGGTTTGTACGAACTGGGTCTTAAAGTCAATTACTGGTGTATTTTTCACCTTGGTAGTTTCACGTTGGAATGTTATGCCTAACACGAAATTTCGACAATGGAAAATAATAGACAGTCATTGTATGGAATGTGTAGTTTCAGTTAAATATCACATAGTTTCTGAAAACATCTTTAAAACCATTACACTAAGAATTGTTGGTCATGCCCCATTCTTAGGTCATCTACGTTGACATCTACGTTGACCTATGTATGGTAACGTTGCCAATTTTAATTGGTCGCCGGCATATCCGGAGGTGATGTGAGAGAGGGTGCTAAATTTGTCATGGCGTTAATTTAGCGGCTTACGAGACCTCGCGAAATAACCAGACTGAACCAAAATACAACGCCCAATAACTCGTGGGTTAAGAAGTCTGACGTGGAGCAACACAGCAGTAATACAGTATGCAGTGCGCAATGAGTGGCTGACTACAGCGTGGGAGTTTCTAAATGACTAGTAACAGGCCAATGCCCAGTGTTCGCGGTGAGAATGTTTTTCCATGGGAATTGGGCAACCCATCCCAGGCTCCAGTTGGGCGAATGACCCCGAGTCAAGATTCCCATACTGGTTCCAGTTCCTGGCCGGGCGTGCTTCGCGTGCATCTGCCTTCATTTACTCCATGCGCTGCACCAGACCTGATAGCCTTTGTTTCCTGTCTATGTTTAGCTTGGAGGGGTATGCGACTGAGCAAATAAAACAGTAGTGATAAATGCGGGAACGCATTCCGAACGAGCCATTCACATGAAGGCAAATATGTGCATACATCGCCACCATTGCCAGACTTCTCTGGTCTGTCGACAAATTGTGATCGGAGTCGGTGATCGTGGCGGTGGTTTGTGGTTGTCGGGCGCCGCGACCGTTGCGGTTGTATGGCTCTATCAGTCGGTAATTGAATGCCTGCAGTAATCAGTTTGTAATCGTGATCCGTGCCCGGCAATCAACACTCTGTACCCTGTCGCGGGTTCTCACCTACAGAGATCCTTGTTGAAGATGTAGATGCGGTCGTTTCGCTCCATGTGCGGGGGATAGGTAATCCCGTCCGTGCCGTTTAGCAAGTTACAGTACGGAGTGGCCCAGTAGTCGAGCGTTGACTTGCCCTTGTAGGACTCGACATAAGTGAAGCGTTCGATGCCGTTTTTGCCCGTATCGATTGTATAGGGTCCATCCAGCGAGTTGTTGTACTGCAAAAAAAAACATGATTTTGTTTAAAACTTACCCGCGACAATTACGCGTACATTACACACACGCACACGTTTAGCACGGCAGTTATCCTGTCGGCAACATGCACAGGTACATCATCAACTCACGCTTCACAATCCGCTCAGATTAGTCAACTATCTCTCAAACTACGTCTGAACTACGCGTAACTACGTCTGACCGGTTATTGGAATCAGATAGCATACCGAGCATTCCGGAAAACAGTACACCTCCAGCATTGTCATACGCGGCATCTAAGCTGGGCCCAAGGTCTCCGCCTAACCGGATTACACCTCTGCACCAAGGCCCTCGGCATTGCTACAGGTCTGGCTGTGTACGGCAGTGGAGCGGGTCGCTTCTCGGCCACCGAGAGAGGCACGCTATACCGCGCAGAGCGCGACCGCTCCGGGCGATAGTTATCCCTCCATAGACATCCTCTATGATCAGTGCTATCATGGATGGAAATCGCCCACCACCTTCCTCACTATCATGTAGGGCAAGCGTCCTAAACCAAACCAAACGTCCTACTCCATGATCACTACCAAGGAGGGGAGCGACCACCAGTCGTCCTCACTATCAATGAAGGGCAAGCGACGTCCTAAACAAAACCAGACGTCCTGCTCCATCATCACTACCAAGGAGGGGAGCGACCACCAGCTGTCGTCCTCACTATCAATGCAGGGAGCAGCCTCCGATCGTCCGCCCCATGCTCACCATCATTGACGGGAAGCGTCCATCCTGCAGCCGCTGCAGATCCCTCGGACTGCCACAGAGACCGCGGCCACACAGTCCGTCGAGGACAGCGCCCGCGCCGGGCATGGCTAGCAGTGTCTTGAGAGCCGACACTGGCGAGCCGTCGAACAGCAGCTGCCGGACCGGCACCGAGACGAACGGCTGGCGCAGCTGCGGTCCCAGCAGCGAGGCCATGAACCCGCCCAGAGGCAGCGAGGCCATCAGCTCCTGCAGCATCTGTACAGGGCAGACAGACGGCGAGTTGTCAACAGCAGGCAGCGTACAAAGACGGAAAGATGGACGACATTTGGTATGTTTTGCGCGCCTGCCAGTGATTGTACAGGGTGCGGCAGACAAATGTACCTGTTGGAAAAGTCGCCGTAACTCTGGTAATATTAATGATAGAGAGCAAATGTATGAATGATTATAATAAGAAATCATGCCAGTCTATGCTGCCGATATTCTGTTTCAGTATCGTGTCTTGTTGCATAACATCGTCCTGGCAAAGGTACCTAAAACATCGCTGTTTACCAGTTGTATTTTGTTCGGGAATTGATACAGACACACCTTCATGCAAAACCACAACAAAATCAGACAATTCCTACTGGAGAAATCCAGAACATGATCAAGAAAGACTAAACACCATCACAACTCACACAGTTTCACACCACACTTGGTTTTGAGCTTAGTGCACAGGGCAGAGGCCTCACGGGCGGTGCTAAAAATGACCGCCGCCCATTTCAACGCACAAGTAAAGACGCCGCCGCATGTTCCTGATCACCAACCTACATGCATCGGGAGTTAATTATCCCACTGCTCTTCGGATGTTATTCTCGAGGTCTTCCAGCGTTCTCGGTGCGGGATCATATATCTTTTTGTTGAATCTTGCCCCCCAGGAAAAAATCCAACGGGGTAAGTAAGGTCCGGTGACCGCGCGGGCCACGGGTGGCCAGTCTTCCCGGATATTATTTTTGACCCGAACTTCGCCTTCAGGACCTCGAGGGTTGCACGGGCAGTATGAGCTGTTGTCCCGTCTTGCTGGAACCACATAAGTCCCTGTTCAGGAGCCTGGGCAAAGACAAAATCCTCCAGCATGGCGATTTACGCTGCACTGTCTACTGTCCGGCGTCGACCATTTGCAGCCTCAAAGAAATATGGCCCGATGATCCCTTTCTCGCCGCTCAATGCGACCCACACCGTGACGTGCGGGCAGTGAAGCGGAAGTTGTTGCACAGTTTGCGGTCTGGTCACCAACCATGTTCTGTCATTCTGTCTGTTGAGGCGGCAGTCGATGAAGGCGTGAGCCTGATCAGTCAGCACTGAACCAAACCCTGTCAAGCCAGTTTTCATGACGGGGATCTCTCCACAGCGCCCACTTACTGAACAGCTCACGCTGAACCAAAACAGTTGGTGAAGTTCTTGACAGGTCGGTATCGTATATGGCTTGAGAGCGAGCTCGTCGTGCATGATTCGTCGTATGCTTCGGTCACTGATGCCAATCATAGCGCTGACCCTTCGAGCAGACTTCCGGCTTTTCGGGCGGTATATATCCGCTACCCGCTCGATATTCTCGGCGGTTCGCACCGTTCTTGGGCGTCCGGACCTGCCCTGGTTCTGGTTTCCAACCGATCCCGTACGCTGCCACTTATACAGTATTCTTTTAACAGATTTGGGCTGTAATTTTCGTCCATGGCCCTATGAGTTGTTTACAAATCAACATTAGTGTACAGCTGAAGTTTGTTCACCATTGACTCACGTGTTTTGGTGAAAAAGCTTAAAACATATTTATTTGTGGGCGGGAGTCCAAAAACTGGTGAGTTTGTGGACTGTAGGTACGTGACCTGCAGTTTTTTGCGTGGCAACACAATTATTATACACCAGTACGGCGCCGTAGTTGGCGATGAACGAGCGAGCGCGAAGGAAATGTATGGGAAATTCCAACTCGATCGGGCAAGTAGTTTCTGAGATACAAAAAAAGGTGCGCACGTGCGCACGTGCAGAGGCATCCACCTTTGACTCGTGGGAAAGTGGGGGCTGAGAGGTCCCTAACCACACCAAATTTGAACACAATCGGCTCAGCCGTTCCAGAGATAAAGAATAGGGATGTGCACGTGCGCACGTGCAGTCACCCCACCCCTGAGTTGTGTGAAAGTGGCAGCTGAGGGGTCTCTAACCACACACGAAATTTGCACATAATCTGCGCAGCCGTTGCGGAGTTATTGCGAGAAAACACTTTTCAACGCCCCTCACGCGGCACGCGGCACGCGCCACGCGCAGTGGTAGTCACCCACATGAGTCGGCACTGCAGAGGCACTTCACCCCTGACGGGCCGCTCATAATCAGATTTTTCCCATACATCACGGAAGGACGAGCTCATAATCAGAATCAATGGTCTGCATTATGATTAAATATCAAATACCGAACACTACATAATACATTAGACATGTCAGTACTTATACTTACTCGACTAAACAAACAAAAAAGTCAAATGACCTTGACCTTTAGTGTGTGCTCTATTTGGGTGCGTCACAGACACGGAGTACTACACAAGCGGAAATGCTACAATGTACTTCGCAAATGAACAACGGCGAGACATTTTCCCAGGCTAGTGAAAACAACATCACACAATGTCTTTGTGTAGCGCACAATAAGCCTGTAAAAGTTTCGTAATTACAGGCTAGATGAATCACTGGTGGTATTATGTAGCCACGCAGAAACAAGATATGATTAGCTTGTTATTCGCACATCAGACACTTCAAGGCGGAACAGCTTAGTTCAACGACTGAGTTGAGTCTTAATTTTGGGAGGAGGCTGCAAAACAAAGCCAAACACACCGTATTTCACAAGCACAGTCTGGTTTTTCCACAAGTGACATCACAAAATGCAAATAATTTACTAACGTAGAGCGTGTTTGTTTCTACAGATGACATCTTATTACAACTTATTCGTTATGTAATATTACACCATCGTTTATATATGATTTTAATATATGTATGGCTTAACACCGAGAACAGCAACACATGGATCATAAGAAGACGCTTATACAGATATAATCCCTTGAGCAGACCAGATGACATTACATTGTCTGCTGATGACAGTAAATACCTATATAATGCGCATCCATTTTAAGTTGTTTTGACGAATTGCAAATAACGCCAACACAACATAGCGACTGAGTCGCGGCTCGCCCTTCCCCCACCCTGAGGCACTCCCTGTCTGTGACTCCCTGCCTGTGACTCCCTGCCCGTGACTCCCCTCCTGTGACTCCCTGCCTGTGACTCCCTGCCTGTGACTCCCTGCCTGTGACTCCCACCCTGAGGCACTCCCTGTCTGTGACTCCCTGCCTGTGACTCCCTGCCTGTGACTCCCTGCCCGTGACTCCCCTCCTGTGACTCCCTGCCTGTGACTCCCTGCCTATGACTCCCTGCCTATGACTCCCTGCCTGTGACTCCCTCCCTGCCTGTGACTCCCTGCCCGTGACTCCCTGCCTGTGACTCCCTGCCTGTGACTCCCTGCCCGTGACTCCCCTCCTGTGACTCCCTGCCTGTGACTCCCTGCCTGTGACTCCCTGCCTGTGACTCCCTGCCTGTGACTCCCTGCCTGTGACTCCCTGCCTGTGACTCCCTGCCTGTGACTCCCTGTCTGTGACTCCCTGCCTGTGACTCCCTGTATGTGACTCCCTGCCTGTGACTCCCTGCCTGTGACTCCCTGCCTGTGACTCCCTGCCTGTGACTCCCTGCCCGTGACTCCCCTCCTGTGACTCCCTGCCTGTGACTCCCTGCCTATGACTCCCTGCCTATGACTCCCTGCCTGTGACTCCCTCCCTGCCTGTGACTCCCTGCCCGTGACTCCCTGCCTGTGACTCCCTGCCTGTGACTCCCTGCCCGTGACTCCCCTCCTGTGACTCCCTGCCTGTGACTCCCTGCCTGTGACTCCCTGCCTGTGACTCCCTGCCTGTGACTCCCTGCCTGTGACTCCCTGCCTGTGACTCCCTGCCTGTGACTCCCTGTATGTGACTCCCTGCCTGTGACTCCCTGCCTGTGACTCCCTGCCTGTGACTCCCTGCCTGTGACTCCCTGCCTGTGACTCCCTGCCTGTGACTCCCTGCCTGTGACTCCCTGCCTGTGACTCCCTGCCTGTGACTCCCTGCCTGTGACTCCCTGACTGTGACTCCCTGCCTGTGACTCCCTGCCTGTGACTCCCTGCCTGTGACTCCCTGACTGTGACTCCCTGCCTGTGACTCCCTGACTGTGACTCCCTGCCTGTGACTCCCTGTCTGTGACTCCCTGCCTGTGACTCCCTGCCTGTGACTCCCTGCCTGTGACTCCCTGCCTGTGACTCGCTGTCTGTGACTCCCTGCCTGTGACGGTCCCGATAGTGCCGCTGAAGACACCGATGCCAAGATACAGCGCGGGCGGTTCTTGCCAGCGATAACGCGTCACGCACTGCTCCGAAGCATGGCCAGCCTGATCCGATAGGCCCGCCCGGCGCGGCCGCCCCGCGGTGTATCGCGGGCCCGGCGTAGATTGAGTACTGGCTGGAGGGCAGTGCTTAATTCGCACCGGTCTCGTACCTGCGGTATCACGCAGGGTCTACTCCAGGCTTTCCGCAGGGACCATTCATAAGTGTCCAGGATTCATAAATGCCAGAGCTTATATGTGCCACAATTCATACGTGCCCAGGATTCATAAGTGCCCAGAATTCATAAGTGCCCAGGATTTATAAGTGCCCAGGATTTATAAATGCCCAGGGTTTATAACGCCCCAAACGTGATTGGCTAATGAGGAGGCAGGATGAACATCAGCATGACCAATAGGAGCGGCTGCTAGACAGCAGGAGGCGGAGCCTATCCCAAGCGTCGTTCGAGTACATTCTCTGGCAGTAACCCAGGGGTGTCCACCGCGCATGTTTTTTTCCGGTTTACGTGAGGTTAGGTTAGGTTAGATATTGTATCCTGGGCTAAGTGCGCTGCCATAGTGTACCCGAACAACACGTGGGATAGGCTCCGCCTCCTGCTGTCTAGCAGCCGCTCCTATTGGTCATGCTGATGTTTATCCTGCCTCCTCATTGGCCAATCACGTTTGGGGCATTATGAACCCTGGGCAGTGGGCACTTATGAATTAATTTTGTCTTTCTCATTCTGTCTTGAAAACCTTAAATGACTTTGTGATTCCCGCTAGACTGCAATGCGTATATTGCAATATTTTAAGGCGTCTTGCATTATGAATATAACCAAATACTAATACACACATCACGCGTATATGCGATACACCCGTTATATCTGAAGCGTTCACCGATCCAGCATCAATTAGTCTGTACTATCGCCGGTAAAAAAAACTGTGTTGTAAAACACCAACTAGAACAATAACATCATTGTTGGTGTCAGCAACAGTGTGGGACTCCAGAGCTAAATACGCCGATCGACGTGGCCTGTGCGCTGTCCTGGCAATTTGATGTAATGCCAGCAAAAACTTCTGTCTAGTGTCCCCAGTTATCCAATATCTACGCTGTCACGCCATTGAATGACATCAGGCTGGTTTGTTTTTGTCTGCCCTGCCGCTACGACTGGTGTATTTATACTCTTCTGTGACCGGTAAATTGTGTACGACAGGCGCTCCGGTATCACAAATGGGCGACAGCCAGGAATGTCTAGGTGGCGACGGGTGGATAGCGGTTAAGCAGCGGTCAGACGGAATGCTGAGTTTAACTTAATACGATTTCGAATGAGGGGTGTCACATGTGTCAACATCTCACAATGCTCTGAGCTATAGGATCCCTAGGATTTGGGTCAGAGACCATTGTCAGGAACGTAGGAACGTCACGAAAGGTGTGGGGGGGGGGGGGGGGGGAGGGGGCAGTGAAACTGTGATCTCGTTTTGAGAGTACCCCAACCCCCTATGGAAGATTTCTTTGCAGATTTGGGCTGTTCTCGCCTTGGCGAACCTTTTGCCATCAAACACTTTTCTCACTAAGCAAAAATACAGATTTTAGCCCCCAAAAATGGCCGAAAAGTGAGGGGGCCATGGTCCCCCCCCCCCCCCCCTGTTCCTACGCCTATGATCATTGTCTTGTACTTTGGATACTGAATCTTAGACAATTGCAGCACCCTCTGTACATGTATCGAGTGGTACATTTAAAAGGAAGGGGAAACAAAGGCATAACAATAACGCATAGCATTCGATGTCGAAACCGACATTACGGATGCGGATTCGCTTCAAAGTAAATATTCATAATACAGTTATGCACTACTCCAATAATGTGTTTCTATGACGCGACACAAATATATGTACGCGCACGTCCCGTCACTCACAAATCCGATTACCCACATAAGACCCTTTAACGTCAGCCTGACCACAACCTGTACAAGCTGTGTGTCCGGGGGTAATGCCCATCCCGAATCACAGCCGCGGCCCGTCAGAGGCGGCGTGTCAAAGGCGTGTCGGCGCGTGTCGGCGCGTGTCAGCGGCGCGTGTCAGCGGCGCGTCAGTGAGGTGTGTTGGCGCGTGTCGGTGAGAGTGGGAGTCTCCGCCGCCGCCGGCGCGGTGCCGGCGCGGTGCCGCTGTAGCTGCACAACAGTCAGCGCCCGGCACCGGCACCGGCACCGGCACCGGCACCGGCACCGGCGGGCCCGGCCGAGGCGGGGTTCACTGACCAGCACAGGCGCGTTGATCGTAGTGATGCTCGTGTCTTGGTCGACGCCGGCCGAGGACGTGGCCGGGTCGAACACGTACGAGAGGTGCTCCGAGTATGTGAGCCGTGAGCCGTCCTCCGACCAGGTCAGGTTCACCCGCTGACGGCTCTCTCTGCCGGACACAGGGGGGGGGGGGGGGGGGGGCAGATGCGGTCATATGCATCACTCTGTCAACTCTCGCTACTGGGTACAGATACTGTCAGAGAAACATTACCATACTGATTCTCACTTTCGATGCAAGGTAGAGTTACCGGAATATACGTCACACCAAGGGGGACACTCTCCCTGCCGACTTCTTCCACTGCCATACCGGATATACCACCGGCGCACGCATCAGATGCCTGTTGCATTGCTGCGTGGTACGGGGATGCGTCATGCATGCTCGTCGAATGATCGATACAATGACTCCGTTTTAACATTTAAAATTAGACACCGGACAGCATGACTCAAAGTGAGCTCTGCGTACTGTAAGGCAATCTCGACCGGCGCGCTCCGATCATGCCATAATATAATGAGCAAGGCATATTATCCATACAGTCGTACATAGTGATGTGCATGCGTGTTAACCCCGGTGCTCGGTACTGGGCGCGGCGTCTCCCTCGCACCAGGTGTCCAGTGTCCCAAAATTCCATTTTTGCTTGGGTGTCTGACTGGAAAATTGGAGCCAAAAAAGACAATGAGAGTGGAAAATTATGTAGAAAATGGAACAATATTGATTTCTGTTTTTAATATGAAAGCAGTAGTTTTCGTTCAAATCATGTGTCAAGCTTGCCAATATTTATGTCGCAACCAATATCACAATTCATAACTTGGGAGTGAAAAATTCCCTCCTAAAATGGGCAGTGAGAGTGGAAAATTATTCACATTTGGGTGTCATTTCTCACCCAAATTGACAGATTTTGGGACACTGCGTGACGACAGTGCGTGACGCGTTATCGCTGGCAGGAACCGCCCGCGCTGTATCTTGGCATCGGTGTCTTCAGCGGCACTATCGGGACCGTCACAGGCAGGGAGTCACAGACAGCGAGTCACAGGCAGGGAGTCACAGGCAGGGAGTCACAGGCAGGGAGTCACAGGCAGGGAGTCACAGGCAGGGAGTCACAGGCAGGGAGTCACAGGCAGGGAGTCACAGGCAGGGAGTCACAGGCAGGGAGGTTTGTCCTCTTCGGACGTGTTTGTCCTCTTCGGGGCGTTTGCTCGGGTGCGTGCGGAGGAGGGGGACGAAGCAGAGGGGCACACCGGCCCGAGGTATTTGTTCTGAGCGCTGTTCGGCGGCCGGCTCTCGCGAGAGCGCTCACCGACGTCACACAGGGCAGTGTCGTCATAATGAGTGACGTCAGCTCGGGGCCGCTGAACACCCGCGAGCAAACCCGTTAGCAGCCCTGTTCGGCTGCCGGCTCTCACGTTAGCCAGTGCTAGTGGGCTCGCAGGTTGCCTAGCAACGTGCGATTCACAAATCAGGAGCGAGCAAACGATGACGTCACGCGCACATTTTCATGTACGTGTGCCCCCTTACGTGACTCACGTGCTCGCGCGCGAGCGGCATTCCAGCGATTGAAAAAGAGTGCTAGCATGGCTTGCTAACGGGTTTGCTCGCAGGTGTTCAGCGGCCGCGAGCTGACGTCACTCATTATGACGACACTGCCCTGTGTGACGTCGGTGAGCGCTCTCGCGAGAGCCGGGCGCCGAACAGCGCTCTGGCTAACGTTAGAGCCGGCAGCCGAACAGGGCTAGGGCTTTGATTGGTGAATCGCACGTTGCTAGGCAACCTGCGAGCCCACTAGCACTGGCTAACGTGAGAGCCGGCGGCCGGACAGCGCTCGAGACTGGTGGAGGCGCCCGGCGGCTGGCCGCCCGTACACAGGTTTGGGGTCACCGGGGGAGCGGGACGCCTCCTTGGCGAGGGACGAGGGAATCGTTGAGCGGGCGTCGCCACGAGAGTTTGTGGATCGCACTGCTGTGAATACACGTTTTACTACATACATATACATTATACAATGAACGGAAATTGCTATCCTGGTTGTTTTCAATATGTTGGCATTGACAGAAAAACACAATCGTCAGAACAAACCGGACTCACTCACGGCCATCACCGCTATTTTAGATTTCAGGTCAAATCAAATCAAACAAAAACTTATCGCAGCGCTACCAAACAGAGCAAACTTCCGCTCCTTCCAATCCGTGTATCGACTTCGCCCAACCAAAACGACTACAGCGAGGTGGTAAACTCAGGGTACAGCAGTCTTAGTCCAGAGTGCAACGTCTTTATGGTTAGCAGTTAGCACCGACAGCCCCAGTGTCTGAGGCGTTCAACACTACTTTACGGCTGGCTTGTGACTGTGATTCGGACCTGTCGACGGCTAAAGACAGTTGTATAACGACTATGCCGTCCGTAGCTTGGAAAACGTCAGCGGAACGCCCCATTGAAACGCCCCAAAGACGCCCCCAACAAAGACACAAAGACGCCCCTGCACGTGACCGGACGACACCCGGGTCTCTTTTACGCCACACCTTTTGCGTCACGCACGGTGCTACGCTTAAAAGCTCGTTCGGCTGGTCCGGCTCGATCGGATGGCGTCCGGCCAACCTCACAGACAAACAACGGGCTGTCGTTTGTCTGTCGACACTGTCGTGCACCCCCCCCCCCCCCCCCCCCCACACACACACACCGGATCCTTTCGCACGTGTCCCTTGTCACTGTCAACACAAGTGTCTGATGGCCGACCGAACCGCACGATCGAAGTTCGTGTGCGGATTGCACACCGCTGACCTGAGGTTCGTGTGCACAATGTTGATGTTACGTTCGTGTGCACAATGTTGACGTGACGTTCGTGTGCATAATCTTGCTGAGGTTCGTGATCAGGGCACACTGTCAATAGGCACCCATGTAAAGATAATCCTCTCGCAAGCGGGATGTGGGTCGCTTAGTGCTGTCACTGACCCGGGCTAATGGGCCTGCAGGTGTTCACTGACCCAGGCTAATGGGCCTGCAGGTGTTCACTGACCCAGGCTAATGTGCCTGCAGGTGTTCACTGACCCAGGCTAATGGGCCTGCAGGTGTTCACTGACCCAGGCTAATGGGCCTGCAGGTGTTCACTGACCCAGGCTAATGGGCCTGCAGGTGTTCACTGACCCAGGCTAATGTGCCTGCAGGTGTTCACTGACCCAGGCTAATGGGCCTGCAGGTGTTCACTGACCCAGGCTAATGGGCCTGCAGGTGTTCACTGACCCCGGATAATGTGCCTGCAGGTGTTCTGGATACGAGCATGCCGGGCAGAGGCATGAGGCAGGTGTTCTGGATACGAGCATGCCGGGCAGAGGCATGCGCGGTAACGATAGGTGAAACGGAGCTGAGGAACTACTCTGGGTACAGATACTGTCAGAAAAACATTACATACTGATTCTAGATTTCGATGCAAGGTAGAGTTACCGGAATATGCGTCACACCAAGGGGGACACTCTCCCTGCCGACTTCTTCCACTGACATACCGGATATACCACCGGCGCACGCATCAGATGCCTGTTGCATTGCTGCGTGGTACGGAGATGCGTCACGCCACGTATGTGACTTGTGTGACTTATGTGACTTGTGTGACTTGTGTGACTTGTGTGACTTGTGTGACTTGTGTGACTTGTGTGACTTGTGTGACTTGTGTGACTTGTGTGACTTGTGTGACTTGTGTGACTTGTGTGACTTATGTGACTTGTGTGACTTGTGTGACTTGTGTGACTTATGTGACTTATGTGACTTGTGTGACTTATGTGACTTGTGTGACTTATGTGACTTATGTGACTTGTGTGACTTATGTGACTTATGTGACTTATGTGACTTATGTGACTTATGTGACTTATGTGACTTACGTGACTTGTGACTTATGTGACTTGTGTGACTTATGTGACTTGTGTGACTTGTGTGACTTGTGTGACTTATGTGACTTATGTGACTTGTGTGACTTATGTGACTTGTGTGACTTATGTGACTTATGTGACTTGTGTGACTTATGTGACTTATGTGACTTATGTGACTTATGTGACTTACGTGACTTGTGACTTATGTGACTTGTGTGACTTATGTGACTTGTGTGACTTGTGTGACTTATGTGACTTATGTGACTTATGTGACTTATGTGACTTACGTGACTTGTGACTTATGTGACTTGTGTGACTTATGTGACTTGTGTGACATGTGACTTATGTGACTTATGTGACTTGTGTGACTTGTGTGACTTATGTGACTTGTGTGACTTATGTGACTTGTGTGACTTGTGTGACTTATGTGGCTTGTGACTTATGTGACTTATGTGACTTGTGTGACTTATGTGACTTGTGTGACTTATGTGACTTGTGTGACTTATGTGACTTATGTGACTTATGTGGCTCGTGACTTATGTGGCTTGTGACTTATGTGACTTATGTGACTTATGTGACTTATGTGACTTATGTGACTTGTGTGACTTGTGTGACTTATGTGACTTATGTGACTTGTGTGACTTGTGTCTTGTGTGACTTGTGTGACTTGTGTGACTTGTGTGACTTATGTGACTTATGTGACTTGTGTGACTTGTGTGACTTGTGTGACTTGTGTGACTTATGTGACTTATGTGACTTGTGTGACTTGTGTGACTTGTGTGACTTGTGTGACTTGTGTGACTTATGTGACTTATGTGACATGTGTGACTTGTGACTTGTGTGACTATCAGATTTTGTGGAATAAACACGCGACTCAGGTGAGACTGGGTAAGATCGTAATGAAGCCTCGGAGACCATATGGCGAAGACCGCACATAACAATATTCTCTAAAGATGAGAACGCCAAATCAAATTTCCGTAAAGCAGAAACAAATATCACGCGTAGAGAGCATGCTGAATCGTAAACACCTGGTGATGCATCGTTACATAACACGGTGCTAGTTCGTCACGATGACATTCAACATTGAGCCTGGAAATACGCATATGAAGATCAATATTGGGACAGTCCAACACAAAGGCTAAACAAAGGTCTCCAGCCAGGGTCGCGATCGGACCTCGATACGCCATAGGTTACGTCACTACTTATCACAACAGTGGCCGATGGAGGTCGAATCGGCAGGATCGTGAACTGTGTTCCCAAATCGGAGAAGCCGTCCGTGTCGACGTCAGTGGCACGGCATTTAAGAAAATGACGCATCGCACCCGTGATGAAACGCCGCCTACAGCCGGGCGGTTCACTTCATCTCTTCACTGTCGTCCAAAGGTCTAAAGGCGTGATGAATCAACGCCTACAGCCAGGCTTCACTTCCTCTCTTCAATGTCGTCCAAAGGTCTAAAGGCGTGATGAATCAACGCCTACAGCCGGGCTTCACTTCCTCTCTTCACTGTCGTCCAAAGGTCTAAAGGCGTGATGAAACAAAGCCTACAGCCGGGCGGTTCACTTTATCTCTTCACTGTCGTCCAAAGGTCTAAAGGCAAAATGCCGGGGTTGACTACCGTGGCGACATTTCTAAGGACTGATGTCGGCTCGCGCCTCTCGCTCGCTCGCGGCCAGCGCAAACCCTGTGCACCCGCTCCGTCCGGCCGGCCAGTCGGGTCAGCTGATAATTCACAGGCAGCCGAGGGTAGAATCTCAGACAGCCACGTGAAGGCACATCAAGCGTGAAGACGGTCGGAGGGCTAAAAGTCCGGCTTTGGTGAGTGGATGCGGACGAGTCCAACGTCTATGCTTTGGCCCAGCACTACGTCTCCTCTGCTCCCCGATGTCGAACCCTGGGCACGAGCCTGTTTTGCCTACACAATTTTCAATACACAGTTTTGCCTACACAACACAATTTGCTTTGTCACAATTTGGCAGTGCTGGCCACTCGCCGCCGTCACCGTTTCGACCACCGACGTCCGACAGTAATGTCCATTGCAACAAAATGTCCAAATCAATGGGTCGCCCGACGTAGACAGCACAAGGGAATAAGCGGCAGCAGTCATACGACTGAATCACAAGTGATAACGAAGCACCATCTGTTCGTATCACACCGGGCCTGTTCGCTGTTTGCTTTTGAAAGCGTCTCGCCGCGGTGTGTTGTGCACACGTGATGTGGGTTTAGCGGAATCCCGAAGCAGAAATCCTAACGGTAGCCTGTTCTGACCCTGCCCACCGAGTGTGTACTCATGGCCAATATATGACTATCGGCTCATCCGCGGGGAAACGCAATGCAATATGACCACACGGATCAATAACAATAATTTCACTACCCGTATCCAACTTTAAGTGATACAGGTTCACGGATTTCACTGAAGTCGAGCCGCTGATAGTAATTCACCAGTCACTTCCCTCATTGTTGTAGTCCTTCAAGCATTAAAATGTGTTTTATTGATAATTTCACTGTTGTTATTCAGATCCTGGCAGTATACGGCCGGGGTAGTCCAGTGGTCATTCACCATGGACTGCGGCAGCACCGACCGGGGCTCGACTCTCAACGAGTCACCCGCGTTGGTATCTCGTCCGACCCGTTGCGGCTCCTGGGAAAGGTCTCGTAAACCTAATCCCGGAGAGAGGAGGAGAAGGAGCGCCTCCTGTCATTGGGCGAAATGACAGGTTGGCGATGAGACGGATACAAAAACAAACCACCACAAGCCAGGCCACAAAGGCCAACAAAGAAGCCCACTGGGGAAAGTACGTGACCCGAAAGTCGACACAGAATCTTCGGTTATTTGCGGCGGTCGTGTTCTGCCGTGAAACTGTCAAGCGGAGATGACCCGTTTTTCTTCTGGACGCGGTGACACACTTTCGCGGCCACAAAACAAACCCAGAGCGATCCAAGAAGGGTGGGGTTTTATTGCATCTCAGCTCTGACATTGGAACCTTCTCCAGCGGCTAAGAGACGTTGGGGGAGACGCACGACAGAGCTGACTCGGGCGGGAGAGGACCACGGGGGTTCGGGGAGGGGAGGGGGATCTGGCCGATTTCCCGCTGAGCCGTTTCCTATCCCTCCGCTTTCCATGCAGCGGAAGTAAGCAGGGATTCAGCAGGGATTCAGCAGGAGTTCAGCAGGGATCGACGGCCCCTCAGATCGGACTGAATTTCACAGAGCATGTAGGGAAAGTCGTCCCCTCTCCAAAAATAAACATGTGAAAACACTGGTCATCCCATAGCACGGCCACAAATGCCAAAAAAAATGCCCTCAGGGCATAATCGACGAACATATATAAACAGCGTCGTTAGCGCTAATCTACTTAGTAAAATTGATCATGATGCACACCAATCGAAAGCGCTACATTTTCCACAGATAATCAGCCCAACATAATGCACCTGGGCCCCCTAGGGGCCCAGCTAGGCCCGTTTCATATTTTGTCTTAGTTAAAGGGGTCGTTTCCCTATAAAACGCTAGGAACCCAGTCGTGTTGCATACCATTCGAAAGCGGTCAATTTTCCAAAGCTAATTCAATCATCAGAATGCAGCTGGGGCCTTAGGGGCCAACTAGGTAGGGCCGTTGCTATTTGTTGGCCCTATGGGGCGGCCCATACGATTTCCTTCAAATTTACTCTATGGACTCCTCAGACCAAGAAGACAAATCTGGCTAAAGAAATATACCTTATCATTTAAGATTAGGGCCCCTATGGCCGATTAGGAGTTAGCCCCCCTCCCTATTAGGTAAAGAGGGCTTTGTCCCAAAACACGTTAGGAAACCCAGTCAATTTGCATTTAATTCGAAAGCGCTTAATTTCACAAAGCTAATGCAATCATCAAAATGCATCTGGGAGCCCAAGGGACCAAACTTGGGCCGTTCCTATTTTTTGGCCTATGGGGCGACCACTACGATTTCCTTCAAATTTACTCTATCGACTCCTCAGACCAAGAAGACAAATCCAGCTGAAGAAATATACCTGGTCATTTGTGATTAGGGCCCATATGGCCGATTAGGACCCCTCCTATAAGGCTCTTACCTATATAAAAAACGTTAGGAAAGCCTTTGTCCCCCCCAAACCGTTAGGAAACCCAGTCAAGTTGCATATCATTCGAAAGCACTTAATTTTCCAAAGCTAATGCTATTATTAGAGTGCAGCTGCGAGCCCTAGGGGCCCAACTAGGCCGTTCCTATTTGTTGGCCCTAAGGGGCGGCCCCTACGATTTCCTTCAAATTTACTCTATCGACTCCTCAGACCAAGAAGACAAATCTGGCTGAAGAAATATACCTGGTCATTTAAGATTAGAGCCCTTGTGGCTGATTAGGACCCCCCTTATAAGGTAAAGGGGCCTTTGTCCCAACAAACGTTAGGAAACCCAGTCAAATTGCATATAATTCGAAAGCGCTTAATTTATCAAAGGTAATGCAATCATCAGAGTGCAGCTGGGAGCCCTAGGGGCCCAACTAGGGCCGTTCTTATTTTGTGGCCCCATAGGGCGGCCGCTACAATTTCCTTCAAATTTACTCTATCGACTCCTCAGACCAAGAAGACAAATCTGGCTGAATAAATATACCTGTCATTTAAGATAAGGGCCCCTAGGGCCGATTAGGACCCCCCCTTATTAGGTAAAGGGACATTTGTCCCAAAAACGTTAGGAAACCCAGTCAAATTGCATATCATTCGAAGGCGCTTAATTTCCCAAAGATAAGGCAATCATCAGAATGCAGCTGGGAGCCCTAGAGGTCAACTAGGGCCGTTCCTAATATTTGGCCCCCGGAGGGCCTATTTGCCGCCCCATAGGGCCAATAAATAGGAACGGCCCTAGTTGGCCCCTAGGGCTCGCAACTGCATTCTGATAATTGCATTAGCTTTGGAAAATTAAGCGCTTTCGAATGATACGCAACTTGACTGGGTTTCCTAACGTTTTTTTTAGGCAAAGGCCCCTTTACCTTATAATCCGCCCCTCCTAATCCTAATCCGCCCTAATCTTAAATGACCAGGTATATTTATTTAGCCAGATTTGTCTCCTTGGTCTGAGGAGTCGATACAGTAAATTTGAAGGAAATCGTAGGGGCCGCCCCATAGAGCCAATCAATAGGAACGGCCCTAGTTGGGCCCCTAGGGCTCCCAGCTGCATTCTGGTGATTGTATTAGCTTTGAGAAATTAAGCGCTTTCGAATTATATGCAATTTGGCTGGGTTTACTAACGTTTTGTTGGGACAAAGGTCCCTTTACCTTGTAAGGGGGTCCTAATCGGCCCTAGAGGTCCTAACCTTTAATGGCCAGGTATATTTCTTCAGCCAGATTTGTCTTCTTGGTCTGAGGAGTCGATAGAGTAAATTTGAAGTTAGTTGTAGGGGCCGCCCCATAGGGCCAATCAATAGGAACGGCCTAGTTGGGCCCCTAGAGTTCGCAGCTGCATTCTGATGATTGCATTAGCTTTGTAAAATTAAACGTTTTCGAATGATATGCAACTTGACTGGGTTTCCTAACGTTATTTGTGGGCAAAAGCCCCTTTACCTTATAAGGGGGTCCTAATCGGCCCTGGGGGCCCTAATCTTAAATGAACAGGAATATTTCTTCAGCCAGATTTGTCTTCTTAGTCTGAGGAGTCGATAGAGTAAATTTGAAGGAAATCGTAGGGGCCCCTCAGGGCCAAAAAATAGGAACCAAAATTAGGGCCAAAATAGGGCCAATTTTGTATGCAATGCAATGCAAGGCATAGGGTATGCAACACGACTGGGTTCCTAGCGTTTTATAGGGAAACGACCCCTTTAACTAAGACAAAATATGAAACGGCCCTAGCTGGCCCCCTAGGGGCCCAGGTGCATTATGTTGGACTGATTATCTGTGGAAAATGTAGCGCTTTCGATTGGTATGCATCATGATCAGTTGTACTGAGTAGATTAGCGCTAACGACGCTGTTTATATATGTTCGTCGATTATACCCTGAGGGCATACAGGTTTATGGCATTTGTGGCCGTTCTATGGGATGGCCAGTGTTTGCACATGTTTTTGGAAAGGGGGCGACTTTCCCTACATGCTCTGTGAAATTCAGCCCGATCTGAGGGGCCGTCGATCCCTGCTGAACTCCTGCTGAATCCCTGCTTACTTCCGCTACATCCGCTTTCCTTACCAACAGAAACCGCCAACAACCTCTTGGCCGATCTCCCGCTGAGCCGTTTCCTATCCCTCCGCTTTCCTTACCTGCTCAGCAACCGGCTCGCGGCGTCACGACTTGGTGAGGTGGAGATGTGAAGGGTATGATGTAGGTCCGACTGGTGTGCCTGTCGTCGAAGGTGGGCCGCGCGGTGGGGGTGGGTACCGTCGTTCCCTCGTTGTTGGCGCGGCGACGCCTCGTCCAAGATCTCCCCCGGCCTGAGTCCGGCTCCCCTCCCCCCCTCTCCCCGAGCCCCGTGTTCCTCCCCGCCCGAGAAGGAGGGTTTTATTGCATATCAGTCTCACATCACCCGATGAAGCGTATTTTGGTTTAGCCCAGT
This sequence comes from Chirona hameri, assembly GCA_036785665.1. Classification (NCBI taxonomy): domain Eukaryota; kingdom Metazoa; phylum Arthropoda; class Thecostraca; order Balanomorpha; family Balanidae; genus Chirona; species Chirona hameri. Next base: position 50,958 of record JAXIVJ010000354.1, on the reverse strand, counting down.
TCGATGGCGACTTTGGGAATTTCGCCAAGTTTATACTGTAATGTTAAATTTGTGTTGTGGAATCACCGGTTACCTGGAGACCGAAACATTGAGCGGGAGGTTGACTTGTGTTCACCAGTAATGGTTATGCAATAGTCACGTCAAATAACGGTATGAAATAGTGCAATAGATGTCAGAGATTGTCCGTAAACTCGTTGGTAAGCACGCATGAATACATCCCGTTGCCATGGATCCGACCTGACGGCGCATTCACTATTGAATCTTATTTGTATTCGTCGTATGGTTTTCCCCGTTTGATGGTGGTTCGCCAGAAATGGATGATTGCTAGTAACGAATATGGACGGCGGACATCACTCAAGCAGCATCTCTGAATAAATGTCATCGCCGTCAGTGCCCCGCCAAGCGGACGCGGCTGACTGGCCGCTTTCGCTGCACACTCTCAGCACACTGCCTCACTAGTGCACTGGTCAGAAAGTGCACTGGTGCACTGGTCAGAAAGTGCACTGGTGCACTGATCAGAAAGTGCACTGGTGCACTGGTCAGAAAGTGCACTGGTGCACTGATCAGAAAGTGCACTGGTGCACTGGTCAGAAAGTGCACTGGTGCACTGATCAGAAAGTGCACTGGTGCACTGGTCAGAAAGTGCACTGGTGCACTGATCAGAAAGTGCACTGGTGCACTGGTCAGAAAGTGCACTGGTGCACTGGTCAGAAAGTGCACTGGTGCACTGATCAGAAAGTGCACTGGTGCACTGGTCAGAAAGTGCACTGGTGCACTGATCAGAAAGTGCACTGGTGCACTGGTCAGAAAGTGCACTGGTGCACTGGTCAGAAAGTGCACTGGTACACTGATCAAAAAGTGCACTGGTGCACTGGTCAGAAAGTGCACTGGTGCACTGGTCAGAAAGTGCACTGGTGCACTGGTTAGAAAGTGCACTGGTGCACTGATCAGAAGGTGCACTGGTGCACTGATCAGAAGGTGCACTGGTGCACTGATCAGAAAGTGCACTGGTGCACTGGTCAGAAAGTACACTGGTACACTGGTCAGAAAGTGCACTGGTGCACTGGTCGGAAAGTGCACTGGTGCACTGATCAGAAAGTGCACTGGTGCACTGGCAGTGTGAAATTTTTGGGAATATTACCTGGAAAATCACAGGTAATGAAAAGGTCTGATTTGTCATCCTTGAGACCATTTTTCATCCTTGACTGTAGGAAATGACTTTCAACTATAGTCAAAAATCTAAGCTTATTTGTGTTATATTCTGCCAACACATAATCAAAATATCAGTGAAGTGAATAAATATTGATCAATTGAAATTATCACCACTATTCTGCAATACAAGTATACTAGTATACAAGAATAAGGAATTTGCTTTTATGGCTTGCATATTTTCAACACAAAACTAGGGTACAACTACAGTAATTTAAATATCTAAGAAAGAGGAATGAAGACGTGCCCAACCTGTTACACAAACACGCTGTGAGCCTGGGCAACAATTTTCTTAGCGCAAGAAACGTCACATGAACAGCTTCTTTGCCTCATCTGGCCTTATCAGGGATACCATAAAACATTACTCAGAAAAGAAAGGAATTATCGCTAATTATTGCTTAACATTGTATATACATTTTTTTCCCTAAAAATTTAATTCAGAATTGTATTATGTCTACACATTTACACACATATCAGGCGAAGACAAGAGCCCAGATACAGGATGAAATTCAGGATGAATTGCGATGAAATTGGGATGAAGTTGACCAGGCTAATGATGAAATTTCCAGGTAAACGCGGGGATTTCTCACGGATTAACGAAAGTTAAATGGCAGATTCTGAATGCAGGATCGGGTAGCCTGATTCATCCTCCAGACATTGCATGCTTATTTTCCCTTTATGAGTCTTATATTTATTAAATGAGGGTTGTTTTCCACAAGGTGTCTGACTATGAAATATGTCTCTAATACAGGTAAGAAATAAATGCCTCTCGTCGGGATGGCTGAGGCATATTTACCTAAAACCAACATGTTTTCTGAAAAGTGATTGTTAATCTTTCCTAATAAGTGGTCAAAATAATTTATTATATGGTATAACATACCCGAATATCTCCTTTGTAAATTCCCGAGAAAAAAAAATCATTTGAATGGTGTCCAGGCTACAACATGGACGCCGAATATTTGGTTTGTTTGTGAAAGATAGACTGTAATATTTTTATGGATGAAGAGGGAGTTCAAGCTACGTCATCTGGTATGATTATTACATGATCTGTTGCACAGAAGACTAGCAATAGCCCCTCAAAGTTACCCTCATTTTCGGGATGAAAGTTCCGTGGGAGACTGCCGTGAATCAAATGTTTTAGCAGCACCGACTCTTTTGACTCTTGAAACGATGAATCTGACTCAACAAATCGCGCAGCGTATTCATGGTATATACAAATACTAGCGCATATTTGGAACTGGAACACTTCGTAATCTTGATTTAACGCCTGATTCCTACGGCGTACAGGGTGAAAATTGCATTGCACAAGACACCGGCCGCATCCGCGGCTCGGATCACATCCCGTTTCTCCGCGCGGAGGCGCCCCGAGTCAAATAGCGCAGTCGGTAGTGTATCGAACTTTTGATATAGGTGACGTTGCTTGATGCGGAGTTCGAATCTCTTCAAGGAATTGTTTTTCCAAATTATTTCGCGGTTTACTATTGCGTGTTGCACGATTATTTTGGTATGCCACGGTTGCCCTGAACATTCTCGGAATGCAAATTGTACTCTTCCCGTTGGCCGGAGCTGTGTGCGCCTGGACCCCTCTTGCGTGGCTCGGACCTACGTGGGCCTGGACCTCCTGATAGGGCCCAGACCCCTCCTGTGTGGGCCTGGTCCTCCTGCGTGGGCCCGGACCTGCGTGGGCCGGACCCCTCTTGCGTGAAGCCGGACCTGCCCGGGTCTCCTGCGTGGGCCCTGATCCCTCCTGCGTGGGCCCGAAACCCTCCTGCGTGGGACCGGACCTGCGTGGGCCCGAACCCCTCCTGCGTGGACCCGGACCTGCGTGGGCCCGAAACCCTCTTGCGTGGTCCCGGACCTCCTACTTGGGCCCGGATCCCTCCTGTTTGGGCAGGAGGGGTATAAATCCCCGAGTTTGACATTGTTCAGAGTGCTTTAATGTTTATCAAACTGTACCTAGGTAACCGCGTTAGTTCGGATGCCTACCAGAAGTCTCTTTCAGCACCGAGGGACCTCCTTTTAGGCCCCCTCCGGGGGCCCAAGCGGGTCGGCCCAAAAGGGTCCTTTGAGGGCATAGGGGGATCCTAGGATCCCTAGGATCCCCACTTGGCTACGCCCCTGATTCTAGGTATTATTTGGTAAAAACCAAGACAAAAATGTTAGTGCAACAGTGAGCCACTCGGGCCCTTCGTAGTTGCACGTCCGTGATGATTATCGCGTGATTTGGAATGTAAACTTGCAATAGCCATTAAGTCGTCAACTCAAGAACAACTAATAGCTGGAAAGTAAATATATACCTAGGAAAACAAATATAACCGAACCTAACCTAACCAACCATGACATACATAACCAAACTGAATCTGTGTTTGCCACTTATATGCCAGTTTCAAGTCTCTGCCTACTGCAAGTCTCCATGCTTCAACTTTCAAGCATGCTTATTACTTTTAGACACAGCTTGGGCTTATAATTCTTAAATTAAATATGCATTTTTGTTAAATATCTTTCTTTAAATATATCAAATATTTCAAGACAAATAATATCTGTGTGACCTTAAACAAGATTCTCGGACTCCACATTTGTGTGGACGGACCGTCCCGCGCATCACAATTCACAGCACTATGCCTATTGCCTAGCTTCAACGCAATTTAATGTCCAGACGAATATATGCATACTTATTGGAGGTTTACCTAGTAGCCTATACTGATCACAAGCTTAAATTTAGAACAGTTTACATGCAGAAGTTTGCACACAGGACCTACAGGACCTGCTTATGGCAAATATCCATGCTTTGCCATGCTCCATGTCTCAAAATTGACCTAAGTGAGAACTTCTCGGAAAGTTTGAAACTTTTAAGGTGTCATGAATACTGGCCCCATTGTAGGTGTCAGACGTCAGTTAAGGAATCATCATCCTGCATAGCTGCAGTAAAATTTTGAGCTATATAATAAGCTTTACAATTTTTTAGGTCGCAGCACTCAGGTTCGTACTTAGGTTCATCTGCCTCATAAATCATCGTTGTGTTCAGAGGTCAGCATATTTTTTCATCACTGACTGCTGAAAACCATACATTTTTTCATCGGCACAGTTAACTGTAAAATAAAAATTTAACACTGTGCACTGGTCAGAAAGTGCACTGGTGCACTGATCAGAAAGTGCACTGGTGCACTGATCAGAAAGTACACTGGTGCACTGGTCAGAAAGTGCACTGATCAGAAAGTGCACTGGTGCACTGGTCAGAAAGTGCACTGGTGCACTGATCAGAAAGTGCACTGGTGCACTGGTCAGAAAGTGCACTGGTGCACTGGTCAGAAAGTGCACTGGTACACTGGACAGAAAGTGCACTGGTGCACTGGTCAGAAAGTGCACTGGTGCACTGATCAGAAAGTGCACTGGTGCACTGGTCAGAAAGTGCACTGGTGCACTGGTCAGAAAGTGCACTGGTGCACTGATCAGAAAGTGCACTGGTGCACTGGTCAGAAAGTGCACTGGTGCACTGGTCAGAAATTGCACTGGTGCACCGATCAGAACACGGACCGGACACTGCAGTGCCATGTCCGGTTCAGTGATCTTCTGCCAAGCGGACGCGGCTGACTGTGCGCTTTCACCGCGCACTCTGCATGAGACCTAGCCATGTCCGGTCCCGGGGACCCCAGTCTACACCCCGGAGGCCCCCAGTCTGCCCTGTGGGCTGTGACAAGCCCCACACTGACCAGCATGACAAGCCCCACTCTGACCAGCACCATGTCCGGCTCCGGAGCTGCGATCGCCTCACGGTCCGCACCTTTCTGCCGTGTGAGCCCCGCCCTGACCATCATCACAGACCATGCCCGGCCCCGGGGTTGCACCCGCCGCGCAATTCGCACCTGTGTCTGACGCGCCGAGCGATCAACTCGATGACGCCGTGTTAACCAAACACCACTATGCACGCACACGATGCAACGCGAAAACTCCGGAAGTCTGTACGGAAACCTTCCTAGCCACATCAACACGTGCAGTACGAGAGAACTGGAAACTCAGACCTCCGAGCCTGAACCAGCCAGAGATGCAAGACTTCAAGTTATGGGAAAGCGACTTTAACGCGCGCTTACCACATCCCGCCCAGATGCTGCTCGGCCCATGCCGGCCGGTCTCACCTGTAGGAGAAGGGGCCGACCTCCTGCAGTTGCGGCTTCTCCCCGCGCGAGATGACCGCCTCCGCGTTGGTGACGTTGAACATGATGAACTGCATGAACACGTCCACCTTGCTGGTGGGCGCCTGCCACGCCTCCAGACTCTCCGAGCTGGGCGTCAGCACCATACTCTGCGGGGAGAGGCAGAGGTCATAGGTCAGACAGAGGTCACAGGTCAGACGGATGCCATAGGTCAGACAGGGGTCACAGGTTAGAAGTCGCAAGTCAGAGAGGTTGCAGGTCAGGTCACATACTAAAATTAACAGGTCACAGATGTTGCAGGTATAGGACACAGGTCAGAGGTCACATACTAAAATGCACAGGTCACAGAGGTTGCATGTAGGGGTCACAGGTCATAGACTATTAGTCACAGGTCAGACAGAGGTCACAGGTCAGACAGAGGTCACAGGTCAGACGGTCAGACATAAATCAATGGTGAAGCGAAATGACAAGCAAGAAGTTCGCATTAACCCTCGCCCGGATAGGGGGGGGGGATGCCCCCCGTTTTTCGGGAATAACTCGCGTAGTTAGATTGCGATGGAACTTTCAGTACCCTACTTTCAGTACATTTTGAATTCCTAACCCACATGACCCGTGACCTATGACCTGTTTCTCAAGGTCATGGCAGGCGCAACTGGCGTCCCACAGTACCGATGCTTGTAACTTGTGCAGTTTCCGAGTGTTTGTTGTTCAGGAGCATATGCACAGGTGTGTCCAGGTGACAGTTGTGGTTTCCACTGAGATTGTGACCTCGATTGACCTTTTCAGAGGTCAACCGAGGTCATTGACCGCCGATGACCTCAGATAACTTTTGTTGGCTTCTGGCGGTTTCTAGGACATTTTGTGACGCTGATTTCAAATTTGGGATCCATTTTACATAATTATATGTTCCATTTCGGTCATGCGCTTCCACAGGTCAACCGAGGTCACTGACCTCAGATGACCTGACATTACCTTTTTGGAATTTGGCAGTTTTTAGGACATTGTGACGCTGTTTTCAAATTTGGCACCCATTAAGCATTATGATATGCTCATTCACGATTCTAGCTCGATAACATTCAATTTATACGCATTTACAATTTTGATGACTTTTCGGTTCATTGCTATAACCACAGAGGTCACCTAATGACCCAATACCTTAAAATCGGGTACCAGCGGCTTCCTCTCGTCACAAGCAACACGCTCGTTTTTTTTTAATCGAAGCTCTAGCTCAATTAGGGGCGAAACGCTAAGGGGAAGGGGGCATATCCCCCCCCCCCCCACACCCGAACACGTTGTGATTTTGTCCTACCCGGGCGCGGGTAAGCCGCGGTGATACAATGATGCAGCGTAACCGGCTCAGCACCCGCATCTCACTGTTGCACTTAGCGACTCTTTTCTCTTTCGACAAGATATGCATTATGCAATCCTATATTATTACACGGCTCGTATGTTAACGGCTCATGTGATATTTTTGCCTATTGCCCGGCGGCTTCTGGCGGTTTCTAGGACATTTTGTGACGCTGATTTCAAATTTGGGATCCATTTTACATAATTATATGTTCCATTTCGGTCATGCGCTTCCACAGGTCAACCGAGGTCACTGACCTCAGATGACCTGACAGGTATGCATGTATGCATGTATGCATGATATGCATGATATGCATGATATGCATGCATGCATGTATGCATGTATGCATGTATGCATGTATGCATGTATGCATGTATGCATGTATGCATGTATGCATGTATGCATGTATGCATGTATGCATGTATGCATGTATGCATGTATGCATGTATGCATGTATGCATGTATGCATGTATGCATGTATGCATGTATGCATGTATGCATGTATGCATGTATGCATGTATGCATGTATGCATGTATGCATGTATGCATGTATGCATGTATGCATGTATGCATGTATGCATGTATGCATGTATGCATGTATGCATGTATGCATGTATGCATGTATGCATGTATGCATGTATGCATGTATGCATGTATGCATGTATGCATGTATGCATGTATGCATGTATGCATGTATGCATGTATGCGTGTATGCATGTATGCATGTATGCATGTATGCATGTATGCATGTATGCATGTATGCATGTATGCATGTATGCATGTATGCATGTATGCATGTATGCATGTATGCATGTATGCATGTATGCATGTATGCATGTATGCATGTATGCATGTATGCATGTATGCATGTATGCATGTATGCATGTGCTTCGCCTTGGGCAATGGCACTTTATACGGTCTCCACCCTCGGGCTACAGTGACGTCACATCGGTCAATATTTTCGACTATTGCCCGCTCCCTCATGCACTATTCATATATTATAAAAGCAGTAGTGTCTACTTTCTTCAACACTAGCCTATTGTCGACGCGCTTCAACACTAGCGCCTATGGAAAAGCTTCAGCCTCACCTGTTGTCTCATTTCAGGATCTTAATAGCTCAGGGACTAAGGCACGCAGAGCGTCGGGACAAAAACTAATGGACTCGGCTGGTGACTAAATTTCTGAAACTTTGGGTCCCATCACGGTCGGTTGCGTCGTTTGTGCGTGGTGCCGCGTGCAAAAATGGTCGATTTCTCCATTGACAATGCACTAATTAGCGAAATCGCCGCGTACGAAATTATCGCCCAAACATTTTTGCATACCTGGCTGATATTTCGGCAACCACAAGTCGCACCGACAAGCCGAAAACACAGATGTGCAGAGGAAGAAGCGGCACACAATATCCACTGTCGGTCCATCTGCGGCGCCTTGCATGTGCCAAGTTAATCGCTAAACAGCTGCAATTTAGGCTTTTATCAAGTTTTTCACGATTCAAATCAGTGCTCGGAACCAATGGGACGTCAAGTGATGCAACTTTGCCAATGTGTAGGCCTATGCATCGTCTCTAAAATGCATGTAAAAATTAACGTTCTAAAGAAATATTTAAGTGCTAAAATCCGCCTGTAACATACCCATTACCAATGTTTTCCAACGTCAATTTTGCAAACCGCCGTACCGTCGACAAAAAATGTGTCCTAAGCGATACAAATCACATGGCCGGAAAGTGCATTCAAAATCATCTAATACCCACCCAAAATGTATTCATATATAAAAAACATGTAGCTTACAATGACAAGTTCCCTAAAACGATACAATAACTATGTCGACCAGGTCCAAGTCACTCCCGGCCGGAGATTGAGTCTGTTATTATGGAGACAGTCGCTGCCTGTATCCCGCTACTGTATCGAAAATAAGCCCTGGCTACCATCGGCAGCTTAGTGGTATGTCCATGGACTTTGGCGCAGAGGAGCCCGGTTCGAATCCCGGCGCCGGCCATTTGCTTTTTCGCCACGAACGAATCTTAGGCCGATCTCATCACAACACCCACAACACCCACAACACAAACAACACAAACAACACAAACAACACGAACAGCACCACCAACACCAAAAACACCAACAATACCAACAATACCAACAACACCAACAGCACCAAACAGACCAACAACACCAACAATACCAACAACACCAACACCACCAACAGCATCACCAGCACCAACAACACCAACAATACCAACAATACCAACAATACCAACAACACCAACACCACCAACACCACCAACAACACCAACAACACCAACAACACCAACAACACCAAAAACACCAACAACACCAACAACACCAACAACACCAACAACACCAACAACACCCACAACACCCACAACACCCACAACACCCACAACACCCACAACACCCACAACACCCACAACACCCACAACACCCACAACACCCACAACACCCACAACACCCACACCACCCACACCACCCGCACCACCCACACGACCCACAACATTCACAACACCTACAACATTCTCAACACCCACAACATCCACAACATCCACAACATCCACAACACCCACAACACTCACAACACCAACAACACCAACACCACCAACAACACCAACAACACCAACAACACCAACAACACTACCAACGCTACCAACACCACCAACACCAACAACAACACCAACAACACCAACAACATCAACACCACCAACACCACCAACACCACCAACACCACTAACAACACCACCAACACCACCAACAACACCACCAACAACACCAACAACAACACCAACAACACCAACAACACCAACAACACCAACAACACCAACAACACCAACAACACCAACAGCACCACCAGCACCCACAACACACAACACCCACAACACCCACAATAACCAACAACACCCACAACACCCACAACACCCACAACACCCACAACACCCACAACACCCACAACACCCACAACACCCACAACACCCACAACACCCACAACACCCACAACACCCACAACACCCACAACACCCACAACACCCACAACACCCACAACACCCACAACACTCACAACACACACAACATTCACAACACCCACAACATTCACAACACCCACAACACCCACAACACCCAAAACATCCACAACATCCACAACACCAGCAACACCACCAACACCACCAACAACACCAACAACACCAACAACACCAACAACACCAACAGCACCACCAGCACCCACAACACACAACACCCACAACACCCACAATAACCAACAACACCCACAACACCCACAACACCCACAACACCCACAACACCCACAACACCCACAACACCCACAACACCCACAACACCCACAACACCCACAATACCCACAACACCCACAACACCCACAACACCCACAACACCCACAACACTCACAACACACACAACATTCACAACACCAAAAACATCCACAACATCCACAACACCCACAACACCAACAACACCAACACCAACACCAACAACACCAACACCACCAACACCACCAACAACACCAACAACACTACCAACACCACCAACAACACCACCAACAACACCAACACCAACAACACAAACAACACCAACAACACCAACAACACCAACAACACTAACAACACCAACAACACCAACAACACCAACAACACCAACAACACCAACAACACCAACAACACCAACAACACCAACAACACCAACAACACCAACAACACCAACAACACCAACAACACCAACAACACCAACAGCACCAACACCAACAACACCAACAACACCAACAACACCAACAACACCAACAACACCCCGCCACGCTCACCTGCTATATAAATTAGCTGGCTATATCAATTGCAGGCTATATAAATTGCAGGCTATATACATTACACCCATCTAGTGAATACATAACAGCGAGATGGCGAGATGGTGAGCCTGAGTGTCTGGCGAGTGTGTTTCACACCAACCGTTCACGTCGAGAGCGTAGCACAAGGCAGGGCTCGCAACTGCATGTCCCTGCGTCTCGTACCAATGCTGGAAAGCGCTGCTTTCATCGACGGGCACCCGTCCTGTATAACGCTCTGCCCTCGGAACTGACTCAACTGCCCGTCAATAGGTTTAATCGCGCTGTGAGTAGGCATCTCATGACTCGGTGACTCTTGTGAGACAGTGTGAATGTGAGATGTCTGTTATCATTATCATGTTCACCTTTTTCATCTATTGACGCTGGGCATTATAGCCACGTCGAAAGTGTGGATCACCCAAAGATGTAAATACAATACAATACAATACAGCGCAAAACTTAGGTCATCCGGTGTTAAGGCACTAAATGGCAATGTGTTGGTAAATTATATAAATAATCGGATGCGTATAAAATCAATGCTTAAAATGTAAATATAAACCTCACTGCAAGTTGAAATACTTCAGTGACTCCATGAGCGTTAATTGTTCTGGGAAATTATGTTCCCAGATGGGTAGACAATTTTCGAAAAGAGTGGCGATCTTCTTCAATTTTTATTGTTTTTATTTTTAGTGATACTTCCAGATCCAGTATCAAATGGACCATGCAAGCTTCAAAGATACCATTTAATATCCAATACAACACACATATTGTATTTAGATAGCTTCAGAAACAGTACACTACCTACCGAAACCTATTTCAATATCTTTCCAGTGCCCAAAGAAGTGGATGCAATTATTGTACCCGTGACTGCATACGTCATTTGACAGACCAGCGAATCAAATGTTTCTCAAACCCATTCAACTTCTGAGGAAAACGCTGTCCGCAGCTTTCTGCAGCTGTCTAGAGCTGCCAGCAGCTTTCTGCAGCTGTCTAGAGCTGAATGCAGCTTTCTGCAGCTGTCTAGAGCTGCCAGCAGCTTTCTGCAGCTGTCTAGAGCTGAATGCAGCTTTCTGCAGCTGTCTAGAGCTGCCAGCAGCTTTCTGCTGCCGTCTGCAGCTCCGGCATCGTGCAGCGCTCGTGTTCTGATGCCACTTTCCCTGATGCCCCAAATCTGCTGCTGTTTCCCATCCCGAGCAACATTTACATCGCCTTTCAAGGCAATTATTCCTGGCAGGCTGCCCACGCAACTCCACATCCTGCCTCAATCAATGCCGCCTCAGCAAAGCATGTTGCTTCTGAATGCAAGGGAAAATAACTAACAGATATGACTTTAATGATAATTACTTGGGCTTTGCTTCAGTCCACCGTTTTTTTTTATTGGCAACCGCCAACGACGGATGACTCGAATACTTTAAAAGCTAAGGAGAACCAAGCAGAACCCATTTTCAGAAGCAACTCTATTGTCGTTCGGCGTCAACACTTGTCCGAAACACTCTCACTCTCATGCCATGACCTTCCCTTTCCTCCACCCCGCTCCTCCCATTCGGCTGGCGCCGTGCCACTCCTGGCGCCCACCTGCCCGCCCCCCCCCCCCCCCCACACCAGGATGTCCACTACGCAGCGGCAATGGGTAACTCGGTCACGCGCCACACGCGCCACCACCCTGCACGCGCGTAATTATGCATACGGCTATCGCAGCCACTTCTAAGCGCACTTTCCTCTTCTGGCCGGAACTTGCAGCTCGCCCCGAACGCTGCAGATTCGCGGAAGATATAAAGTCTGGCAGGTGCATCGGTCACAGCTTTCACACGGGGCCAGACAAATGGTTTATGCATGAATTGTATGGATGTTGGCAAAAAATGTGATGCAGGAAGTGCATGCATCTCGCTAGACATAAACACATCCATGACCTACTATACACCGAGGAAATGATACAGCCAGACTTGTAACCGACTCAAGACGGGTTCCTCATCTAATAACTATAACCCTAGCATAGTGTTCACACCACAACACTCATAGAAGAGCAAGGGAAGCCGGCCAGCCAGTGAGTCACCTGACCAGCCAGACCGAACGCGCCTGCAGCCGATCCATCTGCGGCCATCTGAGTGAGTTGCTGCCGACTGCCAGCTGTCACAATAGCCGCGTCCGCAGAGCTGCCGTTCGCCTCAGCTGCGTCACTATCGCCGCCGCCGCGCCACGTCCGTCTGCGGCGCGGCGGCCGGTGGCCAAGCTGTGCCACTTTTCAGACTGACTCAGCGGCGGTGTGCCGCACCGTCGTCTGGGAGAACGAAACGTGCCTGTCCACCGCGGTCAGACACACAGTGAGCCAGCCGGAACCTCCGCCACCGCCCTGCAAGTCACGGCAGAGAAGGAGCTCGGCAGGAGCCTGGGAGCAGCCCAGCAAGAGCCCGGCCGGAGCTCGGCAGGAGCCGGGGCGGAGACCGGAAGGAGCTGGGCAGGAGCCCGGCAGGAGCCCGGCAGGAGCCCGGCAGGAGCCCGGCAGGAGCCCGGCAGGAGCCCGGCAGGAGCCCGGCAGGAGCTCGGCAGGAGTTCGGCAGGAGTTCGGCAGGAGCCCGGGAAGTCTGGCAGGAGCCCCGGAAGAGCCCGACAGGAGCTCGGAAGGAGCCCGACAGGAGCTCGGCAAGAACTCGGCAGGAGCCCGGCATGAGCTCGACAGGAGCTCGGCGTGAGCTCGGCAGGAGCTCGGCGTGAGCTCGGCAGGAGCTCGGCAGGAGCTCGGCGTGAGCTCGGCAGGAGCTCGGCGTGAGCTCGGCAGGAGCTCGGCGTGAGCTCGGCAGGAGCCCGGCCGGAGCTCGGCGGGAGCCGGGCAGTGGCCAGCGGCAGTCACGGAACACTCCCTGTTGCCGGACAGTTGCACCGCCACTGACGGCTGACTGGCAGTGCCCGGACAGTACACCGACTGCCCGTTCCCGGAATAACGACCGCTTGTCCCCGAAACACCGAACCGTCCCGGGACACAGCACACTGACCGTCCGTTCCCGGAACATGACCCACCAACATTGCTTTACCGTCGACAGAGCTCGTCTCATAGTCCCTACTCCTGTGTTTACCCCATCCCGCTTAGTTACGGTACAGGTTCTGTATAGCTCACATTTTGCTTCCTCCACTTGCTCCAATCCGAGCCTTCTCATGTCCCAACACATGCACCTTCTTTCCCCAACCTCCCACTATTTTCCTTTTTCCACTCAATCCCATTCCTGTTGTATACCATAGTTAACCTTCCTACCTTGTCTCGTGATTTAAAAGAAGGTACTTTTCAATTTAGCAAACTTAAAAATGGTCTTATCTGGAGGCCACTAAGTAAAGTCCGGTCCTCACCGCACCCGTCCCATTCGGGGGGCCGCGCGGCGCACGCGCCCGGACGGACGGCGCAAAAGTCGGGCTGGTCCGTTCACTCCGTCCCCTTGTCCCGCGCGGGTGCGCAGTGTTCTGAAATTGGTAAAATTGCATGCAGATGGGCATGCATTTACCAAAATAGTTAACTCCCAAAATACCTCTTAATTTGAAATAGTTACCTCCCATTCGCCTCCCTTTTTGCCATTCGATTGCGCGTTGTGCAGTATTTGGGTTTCATTATCTGCGTCACCTTTAGGTGATTTTATGACATTTTTTTTTATCTTACGTTTGTTCAGATACCTCCATACCTATTAGTTATTACCTACCTACATTTCACGTCGAAACATAGTTGATCAAATGATAGCTTTGTTCACCTGCTGGCTGCTGAGCCACTGCACTGGTGAGGAGAGGAGGTAAGAAGAGGTAACTATTGACATGTTTCTCGCATGTTTTATATACTCATTCAATAGCGGTCAGATATGCAAAAAAAAATCGTGGCATAGGCTTTTATAGTCTGTTGAGAAGCTTTGGTATCATTTTTGATGAAAAATATACATCCCTGTATTTTAGGTGATTTTTTCCTTGCATCATGTCAATAGGTCCATTTTGACCTGCTTCGTGCACCGTGATACTTATCATGCTGTTATACATTTTCCAGACATTAAATAATATATTTGAAGACTGATGGCTTGCAAAAACTATTTTGCAAACGACTTGCATGATTTACAAGTAATGTTATCATTTACGTGTCTTATTTTGGCGTTTACAAGTTGGAAGATTTGTTCTGTAATATATCGTTATTCTGAGGAGGTAACACAAAGTATACCGGTATGTTTTTATTATAAGACAATCTGGTTATTTGTCACACAAAAACAGGTCATTACCAAAAACTTCAATGTTTTTTTTTTGTTCACCAGCCGAAACCAATTTAACCTCGGAAATGTCCAGTCTTGAAAAATAATTTAGGTTGAGATGTTTTCTGAGGAGGTAACAATTGTTGCGGGAATTATTCAGCGCGAATAATTTAGCTGCCGCAAGGATGCAGCTAACCTGGCGCTGTTGATACAAAATCAGCTCCAGCGTCTAATGTCTTTGAGGCAGCTTACATACAAAGGCTGCCCTAGGTAATGCAGAAAGTTGTTTGGTGTTCGTATGCTGATGTAGGAGTGACGGCAGGTAAATACCCTCGTTGTATGCATATGCTGTCCCTTATCTTATTTGTCTTCCCATAATTCAATAAGTTGAGAGAAGTGGGGTACCACTCAGCTTTGGCATACCAGACCAAACATTGCAATGCATGGAGTAAGAATGTTAGGAATGCCTCTCCAAAGTGATTGCTAGGAACTTATATTGTCAAATCTACCAATTAATGAAATCCCACATGTTAATATGTATGGGTAAATAAGGGCATTTGTCAATCATGCCTATAGGATAAAAGCCTAATCTTCGGACACATCCCAACCTCAGACTTTGCATGCTATCAGACTAGAGTGCAAACAATGCAGATGCACAATGTTTTAGTGAGTCTGTATTGCTTACATTCTGATAGCATGAAAAGTCTGAGGTTAGGATATGCCCAGGGTTACATCAGTTGATGGTATTGTCTCAATTATGTTTTTGTTTTGCCCAATTATTTACTTGATGGATTATGCTAGAGGCTAGAGCAAAACCTGTCACTTAACCAATAATGAGTTGAATTATATTAATTCAGTGAAATAATAGTTTTAAATTTCAGTTTTTTTCTCACATGATAGGCTAATAGTTGAACTAATTTTGTTTTTTCATGGATCTTTTGGAATCCACTAGTCTTTTTCAGATCACCTCATAACACATTTCTGAACTGTGTGCGGTTGCTATGTATAAATATGGGTATGCTTCTGCATCCTACTTTGTTAATGCAATGCTGCCTGAAATGTGTTTACAACTGTGAGCAAACTATTTAATTGTCAACTTTGTCATATTCCTTACAATCTTGAGTTGAACTGTGAACTGGATTACTATGCTTGCTGAATTGTATATATCTTGGTTATATTTGAAATGTATATTTCAAAATGAAAAATGTCATAGGAAACTAGTTAGTATAGAACATTGAAAAATATTGAATTATATCAACTATGTCATATTCCTTACAATCTTGATGAGTTTTACCTCCGGATGATCACTTATTTGTGTAGCTACTGGTACGTGAGTAAAATTTAGATATATTTTGGTTTTCTTATTTTGTTACCTCTTCACGTGTTTTTTCGGCAGTTTTGTTACCTCTGCATGTATTCAAAAAGTAATTTCAGAACACTGCGGGTGCGGGAGCCGCGCAGGTCAGCTGTTTGCGTGCGCCGGAAAGCGAACCCTGGGCGTATAGCTGCGGATGGATACACTGGCGTTCCTTGAATGAATAAAGTTGTCTGCGAAGCTGCGTTAGCTGTCCTTTGTCCTAAAATCGAACATTCTTTAAAAATGTAAAGTTTTGAGCGAAATTGCAAACAAAAAGTACGGGCTCATATTCATATTTGCCTTAACTTAAGAATCCCAAGTACCCTTTAGATTCATCTCGTTTAAATATTTCGATTGCCACATGTTTCGTCTCGATCCGACAATTGGTTCGGGAGATAAACAGGTGTGCAAAATCTGATCCCCCCCTCCCCCCCCCCCCCCCCCAGCGGGTTGCGTTTGGCTGCCGACCCCAGCGGACGGACGCTCAAAGTCGGAATAGATCCGAGTTTCCCCGCGTGTCCACGGACGTCAGACGGGCGTCTCTTTGCCGCCCCAATGGTCCCCGGTCCTAACTGCACCCGTCAGGAATGTCTACCTGGGGATCGTCGGAGGGGACAGAAGAGATCCAGACCAGACCCCTTCATGGGACACATGTTCAGCCCCCACCGGCCACACATGTTCCACCGGCCGTTCCCGCGCCTCAACTAAAATCGGTTGAGCCTCCACCAACCTCAACCGGATGAGCAAAATCTCAACCGCTCGTCGAGCGGATGAGATCGGGCAAAGTCGGATTACGGCAGCTATGGCGCACCAGTGACAAACTTTTGTAAACATTTTTCGGCGCCATTCGCGAAGAGCATTGTGGACAGCTTTTGCATGGATTCAATTGTTGTTTAGATCTATGTTAAACGCACGGTGGATAAAAAATACCAACAAATTTCTGACACGCACGGTAAAACGCAAAACTGCGAGGAATAAAATAATGTCTGGATTAAGGCCGCACACTGCGTCATTCGGCGCGCGATATCGCGGAATAAAGCTGGTCCGGACAAGCTTTTTCTGTGCTAAACACCGCGGAACCGCAGAATGTCGCAGTGATATCGCTTGCCGAATCGATCCGTGTGCGGCTCGCATTACAGCGGAGACCGTGACCTTGAATTTGCACCCAAACAAATGATGGCTAACAGCTGATAATTCCACCGAGTCTCTACCGCTCGTTCCCGCGCGCCGCTCCACCGCACCTCCACCGGGCACGCCTCAACCTATTCCGGGTGAGGGCGAGTGAGGCCGCTGGAACAGCCCCATTGTCGGGTGGGCTCGGGCGGCGTAAACAGGTCCGGGGCCGGCACCGACGGGTGCGGTGAGGACCGTGGCGGGTGCGGTGAGGACATAATGCAATAATTTGGTCATCCCTCCCCCTAACTTTGAATTTGGCCACTATGCAGTGTAAGAGGTTGCACCATGCAAGGTTTGAGACAATCTGGGAAGAATAGCTGTTCTGTACATATATAGTATAAAATAAATTATACCATATTTTCTGCACATTGAATGCATAAAACAAATAGAAATAACAGGAAAACATCACTAGGCAAATGGCAATCATGAATCACTTTCAGAGGCCAGGACCCCTATCAAACCACTTTCTTTGTGCAGCATCTTTTTTGCAAGAGGTCTGAGAGAGTTAAGAGTGCCTACCTAATTTTTAACAGTTCCAAGTATCAATACCAGCTGCCAAGCCAAGGCCCTACAACCAGGCAAAACCGTCCCTGCTGCGCACAATTTGCCATGATGTCACCGGGGAAAACTTATATCCGGCATAGCAAGCTAAATATAAACACTACTTCGCAAGTGACATACATGTAAAGTACATCATCAATAATGTATGTTAGACAGTATCAAGCTCATATTAATGACAAGGAAACTCACAGGGATCCAACAAGTAATGATCCGGTGACGTCACCACCCGACTGGAAAAAATACACTCACTACGCTGGACGCCACGGCGGAGCCGTTGCGCCGAAATTTATTGGGTGCTACACCGCATGCACAACACCTGTTAACACATATAAATGTGAAGTCAGCGTGTGGAGGGCCGCGCAGCGCCGCGTCAGCCTCGGCATCAGGGTTTCGCCGTCTTTCAGTGCAAAGCATCAGGGGCGGATCCAGGAGGGGGCAAGGGGCAATCTCCCCCCCCCCCCCCAAGGTCCTGAAACTATGATTTGCCGCCGCCCCCCCCCCCCCCCCCCCACCCCAAACGGTCGGACATACAGTTGTAAAGATTGTCTTTGCAGCAGTCAAAATCCAGCTATCCACATTGAAAAACCTGCAAATTTCGCGACGCTTCGCGGCATGATACAAAATACGCCATTGCTTATACAGATTTGGAAAATGGGAAAATGAATGAATTAAGTGTCTGGCAGAGGCTCTCCTTATCGGTACCTAATTGCTAAGCCCCAGGGCCCACTCCCTTCATACAATATTAACTTGCAAGCGGGCTACATGTTTAGCTAGTCTGCCGAGTTCCGAAAAAAGGCGAAGCGAACGCAAAGACGCGGACATCGGCTCCCGGAAGCTGCTCCAGCGGTGCCCAACTTGCTGGACCGAAGAGCCTAATAGTGGGACCAGGCCAGGACCATCTCCCCAAGCCATATCGCCCCAGCCTCCTCCAGATCCACAGGGACCATTTATGCGCGGAAAGGTCGTTCTGCCTTGCTGGTTTCAAACCAAAGTCTTGCTGGTTTCAAACCATTTGCACTGTTACCAGTTGTTTGTTACAGTTCGGTACATATGTACATAGTAAGTATTATCATATGTACTATTGAGCGCTGACTGCCACCGGTCATCGTGATTTACTATCTGAGGAATATGTATATGAAAAACTACCTTAACTTCAATATTTGTCATCATACCGAGATGTGCAACCAGCAATACGGGTTACCTGAGGCTTGGGGCTTGGCTCCTCTCACGGTCTGGTTCCAATATGAAAATGTATTTTCCACGACCTAAAATTTACATTTTCACGCCGCATAACATTTTTAGCTTTTATCTTCTACAAGGCCCATATTTCTGGGGTTTATCAGGCAAACCCATAACATTTTGTAAATAACAAGTACCTACCTACTATAACATGAAAACCACATTAAAAATGCTGCAAAGGCACACACATAAAAATGGAGGTATATATTTTTCCCAGTCATATATTAGCCGACCCCCACTAAAAAATTGCCCCCCCCCCCACTCAACAACTTTTTGGAAATATGCCACTGGATTTGCGCCCCCCCCCCCCTAAAACCCATGGTTCGTTGTCTCTGTCTGTCCGTCTTTCATAGCAAGGTCCATCCAGTGAGCGCCGTCCAAGAGCACTGAGTACCACTCTGGCTGCTCCACCCCCTCGCCCAGAACGGCGGTTGTGAACCCTTTGCTTCGGTACTGACCGTCGCCGCTGATCCCCACCCAGTACTGTTTGTCCACAGCTGGCAGGTGCTCAGCAATGGTGGAAGCCACCTGTTTCGCCAGCTCCCCCAACTTTCAGCTTTTTAGGAAATTTTTGGAAATTACTTCTATAAATGGGAATGCACTTTCCAAAAATGGAAGTTTCTGAAAATATAAAATTTAACCATAGTGTTCCGACTGAATTGTGAAGTCAGTGGTGAGGCTCCTGGCAGGAGCAGCCCAGTTGTGGACCAGTGGACCCAGTTGTGCAGCCTTGAAAGATTGAACCAGAATCTTGGGGGTCTGTGCGGCAAACTTTCGCAAGATGAAATTACGCTGGATGTGCACTGAAATTTTTGGTGCAATCGCTGAATTACGCTGGACGTGCATTTGTGTCCAGTTGGGTGTCACCAGGGCCATTAATTGAACAGCTTATAGGTATTGGGATGACAATGGTCTGCTGCTGCAAGGTAAAGGTAACTGAGATTTGGCTCCTAAAAGTTGCCCACATAAAATCAAGGTAATAAATAACAATAATGTGAGTCAGTGAGGGAACTCATTTGCAGCGCAGTCAAACATAGCAAAATATTTGAGGCAAATTGACCAGTCAGAGTTGTCACAGAGGATAATTAAAACATATTCTTAATTAAGAAACAACTTTAATTAAGAGAAAACTTGACCAATGCAAACCATGCATGTGAATTCATATGTAGCACCTTAAATCTATATTGATTGTATGCAGAGAGCACACACGACCACTTCAAAGCTTACCTTTTCCAGCATGTTGTCAATGATGACTGGAAATCCATACCAGCCAAGAACACAGCCCAAAATGAGGATGACAATACCAATGGAAGCAGTTGCTCCCACTTTGACATTTGGTTGCATGATGTGACACAAATATGTCACTAGTTTTAGCTAGATTGCATCCCAGCAAATAAGAGTCCAAGTAGAGTACCACCACAGGTATATAAATTAATGGTGAGGCAGTTTTTTGCACTAATAGCTCTACTGGTACCTCATCAATGCGCTAATACACCCTAGCAAGTCGCAGTAACTTAAAATGGTAGATAGCTTTCATACAAAAAGCACTACCGCCCGGCGTGAACACTGAAATGGAACTGGCGCCCCAAGGCCGTATAAGAGAGATAGTCATCCGGGGATTTTAGCGCTCCAATAGCACATTAGCGTGACGTCACTGGTGCTCTGATCCGACACGGCCGTCGCCGCACGCGGCTCGGTGCGGCGCGAACATTTCGAACGGGATACGGATAGTTGCGCCTAAGGTACGATCCTATTTAAGATTACGTTTACCGCGGATAAGTATCCCTCCCTTAATTCATGTTGAGGGGGAGACGGCCATACGCTGCCCCGGTCTGTGTGAGGGGCGACTGGCGAGACGGCCATACACTGCACCGGTCTGACTGAGGGGTGAGACGGCCATACGCTACCACGGTCTGACTGAGGGGCGAGACGGTCATACGCTGCACCAGTCTGACTGAGGGGTGAGACGGCCATACGCTGCCCCGGTCTGGCTGAGGGTGAGACGGGCATATACGATGCACCGGTCCGGCTGAGGGGTGAGATGGCCAATCGCTATCCCGGTCTGGATGAAGGGCGAGACGGCCGCATGCTGCCCCGGTCCGGCTGAGAGGTGAGACGGCTGTACGCTGCCCCGGTCCGGATGATGGGTGAAACGGCCGTTCGCTGCCCCGGTCTGGCTGAGGGATGAGACGGTCATACGCTGCCCCGGTCTGGCTGAGGGGTGAGACGGCCGTACGCTGCCCCGGTCCGGCTGATGGGCGAGACGGCCGTTCGCTGCCCCGGTCCGACTGAGGGGTGAGACGGCCATACGCTGCCCTGGTCCGGCTAAGGGCGAGGCGGCCGTACGCTGCCCCGGTCTGGCTGAGTGGCGAGATGGCCATAAGCTGCTTTAAAGGGGTCACTTTGTCTCCAATTGCTGCTAATGTACTAATAATTTGTACCTGGAAATGTTGCAAATGGCATTGTTTTGGCTTTATGTTCAAGATATGCTTCAACAAAAACAACTTAAAAAACGAACCATTTCAAAATATAGACTTGCAACATAACTTACTTATCTAACGGCGACGACTTCAAATTGCCGCTCTCGTCAACACCTGTCAAAAGACCGCAAAACGCTCGAAAGCGCAGCTGCGGCGACGGGGCTGGCCACGACCGGACCAGAGCACCAGTGACGTCATCGCTAATGCTTAGCCGCTAGCGCTGCCTGGCGCCGCAGATAACGACTCACTTTTGTTGTCATCAAGGTTTTCGCTGCAGCAGAAAACAGACGGTCAGCTGTTGTATAGGGTTGGGACCTACGATGAAGCTGTTGATATCTTGGTATACAACAAAAGAAGTTATTTTTTTGGTATTTAATTTTTAACAATTTTGCTTAAAAATGCTTAGTTAGTCTGAAAATGAATTATTCATAGCGAAAATATGGCTCATTCTGATTGGCCGGTCGAACCGTGACGTCGAGCTTCGGTAGGTGAATGTCAGCATATTTGACGCAGGAAAGACTTATAAGATGCACGCAGATGTACTGTATTTCTATGCGGATTTCGAGCTGTGAACACGTGGCCGATGGTCAAGAGTATTTGCCTTTGGTGACGTGGCATTGCAAGTTTTGTTTTTTGATTTTCGTTGGTAAGGAAGCACTTCAAGATTGTTTTTGTTATTTTCATCTTCATTTAAGTCCTTTCTTCTCTGGACACTGCTGCTGAGGAGCTTCTCCCTTCGTGGCACGGTAATGTAGTGATGGGTTATCAACGACCCGGCAAGCGGGTTAGACCTGATGAATCATTTTTCGAGCGAGCAGAGGATGAAAACACTGGTACGTATCTTAGGGTAAAACTTACCTCAGGAAAACCGTTCAAAACAAAAGGTTGGCCATGGGTGCAGACAGGTATCAGAGGAGTACTGGGTGCATCGGAAAGGTTAGAGAAAGCAAACTTCCTGGGGGACGGCACCCTACTGATCAAAACAAAAAATGTGGCTCAAACTGACAAATTTCTCAAAGCACAGAAATTTGCAAATGAGGAATGCGAGATCACTCGTGATGAGAAACTAAACACATCCCGGGGTACCATCCGGGCTTATGATCTGATGGACTTGAGTGAAGATGAGGTTGTAGGATGGCTGAGAGACTTTGGGGTTGTGGGTGCAAGGAAGTTCACTCGGAGAGTGGATGGGAAGGCAGAAAACACACCTACTATCCTTTTGACCTTTGACAAGCCATCTTGCCCAGCCAAACTACAGCTTGACTATGTGACCTATCATGTCCAACAGTATGTCCCAAACCCGATGATGTGTTACAGATGCGGCAGATTTGGTCATCACGAGGAGAGGTGTCGGAGTGATCGGATCTGTCTGCGATGTGGAAAGGACAAACATGAGGGGGACTGTTCACAACTCTGTGTGAACTGTAAAAAGACAGGACACTCCTGCCTGGCCCGTGTGTGTGAGGTGTGGGTAAAAGAAAAAGAAATATGTAAAATCAAGGTGGAGCAGGAGATTTCATTTGCACAGGCTAGGAAGCAGTATGACACACAGTATGAACCTCCTGTCCTTCGAGCGTATGCTGCCACAGTCCGCACCCCCAGTGCTGCCAACAAACAGGAGGAGGAGTTGAAAGAAAAAGTGGGAAAACTTGAGCAAAAAGTAGGAGAGCTGGTGACACTGCTACAACAACTGTTAAAAAAACAAACTGTTGATGACATTCCAAAGACTGTTGAGTTTGACGATGCAGGCACAAGTATAGGTAGAAAGAACCAGGAAACACAGGAAGGAACAGCTGATGAATGTGTAAACATTGAGACTTGTGATGGTGAGATGACTGAGACTGACATGGATCAGGAGCGAAACAAAGATCAGACAGATGAATGGCAGGTAGTAGGAGTGGGGAAAGGACAAGGAAAAATCAGAGACAAAGCACAGTCATCTGTGACCACAGACGACAATGACATTACTCCTTCACCCATGATTACCAGGGCAAGCAGACTGCCTGAAAGGACAGGGAACAAAATGGTACGCAAAAAATCATGGAAAGATCTGAAGGAAGTAGGCTAGTTTTTTTTTTGTTTGCTGTAGTGAACAGTGTAAGATGAAGAATGTGCAAGTACATTTATAACTGTTTTGTTATGTTTTTGTTTGTATTTTCTTTTTACTGTTTTCCAAGCTGATACAGCATTCTTCTTCCTTATGTTTTATTACTTGTGAACATAGTTTTCTTATTATTGACTATGTTTGTGATTTACAACATTATTTGTTTGCACCACATTATTTTGTCAGTGATGTTGTGAAGCTGATGATGTATATGTGTGATATGAACTCAGAATGTGTTTCTTACTATTTTGTTTTGGACACAATGGTTAAGTGTGTGAATGGTATTGTACCATTCTTGGTAAAAAAGGACATTGGTAATATTTATTTGTGGGAGGTGGTTTTTCTTACTATTGTTAGGAGCACTTTGACTTACCTTGGTCTGCTGATTGTAATGTGTGCAATGGAGGTGAGGTGAGACATTGTGGAATGAGAATTGGTGGTGCTGTTAATGCTGTGCTTGACTATTCACAAGTTACAAGCAGACTTGCAGGCTGCTCATTGTTCATTGGGGATGGGAGTTGTCAAATGTCTGCCTGTTCTTTATGTCTGCTTACTGATGAAACCATTGCAGATCAGCAAGCATAGGACATCAATAAAAAGTGAACTTTTAAGAAGCAAATGAGTTTTAAAATTATGCAATGGAATTGTCGCGGTTTAATATCAAAGTGGCCAGAAATTAAACCATTGCTGATTGAACGAGAACACGATGTGGTGTGTTTACAGGAAACACATTTCCTTGCTACTGATGACTATGACTTCCGCCTGCACAACTACACACTTTACAATGGATGCTCAAATACCAACAGACGACAAGGAGGAGTTTGCATTTATGTTTCAAACAATCTTCCTCATTTTCAGATTCCCTTCACTACAACCCTGCAGGCTGTAGCCAGTTCAGTGAGAATGGGTCGCAGCCGTGTATGTGTGTGCTCCCTCTACCTGCCGCCCAACGAAACTGTGACAGTGGCCGACCTTGACAACTTGGTCACTCAATTACCGCAACCATTTATTATCTGCACGGATGCAAACAGCCGACATCTGATGTGGGGTTCAGACCGTTGTGACACTCGAGGGAACACCTGGGAAAGGGTGATACGGCAGAACGCCTTGAATCTGCTAAACGATGGTTGTCCAACTCGGATGGATGAATATACTGGCCTATGGTCGCACATAGATATTACGGTAACAACCAGTGATGTGGGACAATATATGCACTGGCGTACTGACACCGACCTCCACTCTAGCGATCACTGCCCTATATATATTACATACGATAGGGTTGGAACGGGGAATACCGAAACACGAAGTGATGAGTTCAAAGGATGGAACATAAACAAGGCAAACTGGACAGAATTTGCCAACAAATGTGACTTAAACTTTACTGATGCGAATGACATGGAGAATAATTATGGAGCTATGGTTGAGACACTATTAACTGCTGCACGGGAAACTATTCCTCAGAAAAAGGGACCTGCGAAATATTGCTGCCCGTGGTGGACCGACGAATGCAAGGAAGCTATACGCAACAGGAAACGTGCTCTCAATCGCTTTAGACGTAGCCAACGAAACTTACATTTATTAGAATATAAGGAGGCCAAAGCGAAGGCGAGGAGAACAATTCGCAAGGCCAAAAAGGAGTCGTGGGAGAAGTTGTTACACATGTTCAATGTTAGTACTCCATTACACCAGCTCTGGGGAATTATTCGAAAGTTTACACGGAAGGAAAGATACCAGAGGCCGCTGCCAGTATTACATGTCGCAGGAAATACGATCGATGATCCCTTTGAGGTTTCAAATATTCTGGGGCAGTTTTTCTCTGGCATATCCTCTTCCTTACATTACCGACCAAGTTTCAGAGAACGAGAAAGAGAAATGACAGAGCAAATGCCGTCATTTGTATCACCTAACCATGAGGTCTACAACGATATTTTCTCGATGAGAGAGCTACAGGAGTCCGTGTCGAAATGCGGGAACACCTCGATCGGACCTGACATCATACATTATGCGTTCTTTAAGCATTTAAATGAATCACAGTTACAGAAGGTTTTAAATATGATCAATTGTATATGGTGTGCAGAAAAGATTCCGGACGAATGGAAACATTCTATAATTATTCCAATTTTGAAACCCGGGAAACCAAGAGAAAGTCCTGGATCGTACAGACCTATTCAACTTACCTCATGCTTTAGTAAATTAATGGAAAGGATGGTGGCAAAGCGTTTATCATGGTTCATTGAACAAAATAACATGTTATCAACCGTCCAGTGCGCTTTTCGGAAGGGAAGGTGCACGGCGGACCATCTAACTCGGTTGGAATCTGAGGTGAGGAGAGGATTTTTCTATCATAAGTATACCCTGGCAGTCTTCCTTGATTTAAAAAGCGCCTATAACCTTACGTCAAAGATGGCCATACTACATCGAATGCATAACCTTGGTTTCAGAGGACGACTAATGTATTTTGTCGGGTCCTGTTTGGAGAATAGAACATTTCAGGTGAGGAGCGGGAAACTGTCGAACAATTATCATCAAGAGAATGGATTGGTACAGGGAGGAGTCATTTCCCCTATCCTATTTAATATTATGATCAATGACATTTTCAGCGACGTCCCCAGAAATGTTTCATGTGCATTGTATGCCGATGATTGTTCCATGTGGGTGCGAGGACGGAGAATCCTACCACTGATCGAGATGATGCAAACGGCGTTGGACCGCGTGACTGAATGGACAGATCGATGGGGATTCGTTTTTTCGCCCCAAAAATGCAATGCTATTATCTTTCGAAGATTCATGAAAGAAAGGGAATTAATGAACATACCTGAATTGAAGGTATACGATCAACCTGTGGCATATTCTGATGATGTGAAGTTTCTGGGGGTGATATTAGACTCGAGACTGAACTTAGCGAAGCACGTCCAGTACATTAAAGGAAAGACGGCTAAGCGAATGTCTATTCTTAAATGCCTGGCCGGGCGGGGATGTGGAGCAGACCGATCTATATTAATACGCATTTACAAGTCCATGATACGACCGATCCTCGACTACTCCTGTCAGATTTTAGATGGCCCCCATAACAAGGTAGTGGAGTCGCTCGACCCAATACAGAACCAATGCCTCAGAATAGCGACTGGGGCACTGAGAACGTCTCCGATATTGCCTCTGCTGGTAGAAACGGATGTACTTCCTCTGAGGCTTCGCCGATGCGATTTAACCCTGAGATATTGTATGAAAATAAAGAGTCGAGCAGATCATCCTTGTGTGAAACTCATCACGGGTGAAATGGCCTTACATAATGTTGAGACAGGATATATGAAGAGGATTTCTGGATTTCCGCTGTACGAGAGGCTTAATCAAATGTCCGAGGAGACTGGTTTTGTTCTACCCGCAGCAATAACCTGTAAAGGAAGCTCTGTTCCACCCTGGAGGATTCGCAGATGTGAAATATTGAAACTTACTGATAAGAGAAAAGGTTCACTGGACGAGATACAAATTCAATGCGACTTTAACGATGTTCGACAGAAATATTCTGATTTTTCTTTTATTTACTCCGATGGCGCAAAAAATCCTGATGGTGTTGGTTGTGCATACGTGCACGGTGACAGGTTTCAACAATTTAAACTTCCGGGGCATTGTTCAATTTTTACCGCGGAGGCGACCGCTATACTTCGGGCTATGACATATGTAGAAAACAATCACCTCAAGAAATGCGTGATGTGCACGGACTCACTATCCGTTGTAACGGCCTTAAGACATTCCTTATCCAACAACCCTATCGTGACCGATATCCTTGACTATGTCCATCATCTTATGGAAAAGGGACACTTGCTTGTTATCCTATGGATCCCAGGACACAGTAATATAACTGGAAATGAGATCGCTGACGTAAAAGCGAAAGCGGCTATAGGCTTGAATGTTGTATGCGGGATCCAGATGGGGATGAAAGAATTCTGTCCCACCTTGCATAAATCGGTCCGTGAGTTGTTTAACCAATTATGGATTGACTATAACCCTGGTACTGCTTTAAAGAGGATTAAAGATCGTGCTGAGAGCTGGTCCACCAGCAAACGACCAAACCGACGAGAGGAGGTAGTGCTGTGTCGGCTGCGATTGGGACATACTCGGTACACCCATTCATACATCATGGACAGAGACCCCAGACCTCAGTGTGACGATTGCCGGTGTCCGCTATCAGTTGAACACCTACTTGTTGAATGTCCAGCTTTCGCCGATCAGAGACGTCCTCTAATACGCCTCTGCCAGGAGCAAGGAATCCCACTTTGCTTGAAATCATTAATTGGAGATGGCTTCCCCGAGATAATAGACGAGGTCTTCAAATATTTGCGTACCTGTGAACTCATGAAGCGACTGTGAAGTGTGAAGGTGACAAAGTGAAACGCATTTTTTGTTTCATTATCCATTATATGCGACTTGGATACTTGTGTTATATTTTCACATTTCTCTGTCTCCTGTCTTGATATGAATGTATGACTTGAATGTATAACTAATGTTCAGTGCTATGATGTGATTGATGATTGGTGACATGCTCTTGTTTGAAACTGTCTGTGTATTTATTTTTTGGAGAATGATTGTGAGACGAGTGAACGATGGAATAACTCCTGACGAGAGTGAGTGAATGCATAGAATCATTGGTATGCATGCATGTGTGAAGGATGCTGGGAGTATGAGAGACCAAATAATGCTTGTAGTGTCCTGTACCTATAGCTTCACTAACCCATCAGTTATTATTCTAACGTAGTAGTTTCCACGGTATCTTTTTGGGTTTGAGGGGAGGGGAATGGATCAGGATGAGGAGGGAGAATGATCGTCGTGAGAGGAGTTTGCAGCAGGCGCTGGGGAAACGCGTTAAATGTGTTCTAGGTCGCAAATATGAATAGACCGCCGACTGTGTACAACCCTGATGTGACTTGTACGTGCGTTATGCGCATGGTCACCGGTTGAGGCAATCTGATGTGACAGGATGTACCGATCTGCTGTTATGTGCGTACTGCAGTGTTAAAAGAGGCAAGCCAAAAAAAAAACACAAAAAACGGAGCTTTTATTTTATTATATTTGGTTTATTAACTTTTTTCCCCATAGTTCAGAGCTAACTCTATTAACTTACCCCGAAACAATTGATCCACATCCTAGATGTTATAAATCCTTTACAGATCCAAACACGGCAACACCTTCCCTTTCCATTACCAAGCTTAGTTTCCATCTTCAATACCTTGATCGCTACCACGACTACAGAGAAGATAACCGTCGTCGAAGACGACCAAACGGACGCTCTGAGCCCGCTGAGGCTATGCGCCCTAAACCAAGACCAAGACCCGTATTTCTATGCGATTCTACACTGCTTAGATGAGTTGGAAGATTTGAGGATAATAGTTTACTGATTGAATAATTCCGTTCCTTGAGTTTAGAAGCATTTCAAGTTTTAATTATGCCCCGTGGTTTAGAGCCAGGCTTTGTCAAAGCCACACCTCAAAATCTACCTAATGTGACAGTGACATTGATAGTAGCTTACATACAAAATTCAGAAAAGCATGTGTCTGCTGAACTGAAAAACAAGAAACTTGAAAGGTAGGTTTGTTATTTATTATGGTTGCAACCTAGGGTGATACTACTGTGGTTCATTATGCTCCAAAATGGATCAGCGATCAAATTGTATTCATGGGTGGATAAAGTATGGCAGGTGTGGGGAATGCTACACCAACTTCCAAGTTGGTGTGGCATCGCCACATCAACATTACATTTTTGGTAATGTAAATGTATTGGAACATCTAGTCAGACTATGATAAAATAACAGAAATAGCACTAGAACATCCTTTGGTCCACACCCAATGCCCGGCAGTGTTGGAAAATCAGATGTTTTTTGGTCTTTTGGGGTCCAGAAGATTTTGTTCTTCTTGATTTTGTCCATGCATTGTTGCCTGCAATTCCAATGACAATTGCACATATTTAACTAAATTTGACTTTGCAAATACTCCACTGTGTCTATAGTGAAGTATTTGCAAAGTTCTCTGTTCTCCACCTCCAAAAATTGTGTTCTCCCGGACGAGGACCTGAAATGAAAATTCCAACACTGCCCAAGGGCTCCGCCACACTCCGAAAGTTGGGGGTGACGGAGGCCTTCTGAAGTCAATTCTTTCCATGCAACACTGATAGGCGTAATGTTACAAATCCCAAAGTTGAGGGAGACACATCCCCCCTTCCCCCTGTAGCAGAGCCCATGGCCACACCAACTTTTAAAATGATTGTTCACTCATGGTTGTCTTCACACTTTGTGTGGTTAGGTTACCTACATCAGGCATTGTTATCTTGGTTTGTATAGGTGAAGTCAGTGATTTGGTCACCTGGTCCGTTATCTTCAAATTTGCTGATTGTGCCTGTGAGCTTGACCTTACTAAACTTAGCAAGAAAGTTAATATACAATCATGGTGTATAAGCACTTTAGCATTTATCTTTGGTCTGATACAAATTGTACAAAGCTATGGTGGCTGAGTGTCTAGTATATTAAACTGCAGCCCAGGTTCAGATGGGTCAGGGGGACCAAGGTTCAATTATTGCACTGCCATGTCACATGAATGGCTCACAGAGAGGCCTTTCTCTATATAGCCCTGGTAGCTGGTGAGATTGTTTATTCAAATTGTGTTCATGCATGTTGATAGCATGCTTTCTTTCCCAGCAGTACTGTTCAGTAATCAATTTCCTTTTCTTACTAAGCCATATTCCTTAAGAAATGAATTGTTTCTTCAACACCTTCAAAAAGAATGCTAATAACCACAGGCTGTGATTTCAATAGGGGTGTATAAACAAATTATGCTGTGCTGGCCTGTGACCACACCTGGTAACAGCAGTGACTCTGAAGCTGTGACCGGCTAGGCCAGCGCCATAGGGTTAGCATTGTAGCGCTGTGACTAACGCTGTGACCTGCTAGCTCATACTGTGGCCGTGATTGAGGTTGTTACAAAATATTTCAGATTTTCTGCACCTCTTGTTTTCACTCATATCATTGTTAAGGTTTGAAGAACAGTGCTTAGGTTTGGTCAGTGATTCTAAAGCATTTGTTCATGCTCGTATCTGATGCTCTGTCTTCCATTGTATGTGACACAATGACTTCGCACAATGTTGAAAGGCTTCTTCTTTCTCAGATCCGCGCGTGAGGAGTATGGAGACGAAGCCATCGGCTACGTGCAGGTTCACTCTCAGCCGGGCATGATCATCGTCAAGGGCAAAGTGACGCCGGAGCACCGTGTCAACACCACCCCGTATGGCGTCACCGTCTCCATCAACACCGTGGCTGGTGGAATAGAAGAGGCCAGCTGTCACGGCTGCCAGGCGCGTCACGGTGGATGCAAACACGTTACAGCATTCCTGTTCTGGCTGCACAGGCGCAGCTCCGAGAAAGCTGTGACTGAAGTCCAGTGCTACTGGACCAAGCCCCGCTTGGCCAACATCGGCAACATGAGTCCAATGAAGGCAAGAGACATGGGCGGCCGGAAACGTCGGATGGCCGTATCCAACGAGCCTGATGATTTCCTGGACCTCGTCAAGAAGGAAATGATTGATGGTGGCCATAAGCCTACCAGGGTGTTTTTTGAGATGGTAAGTGGTTGGAGTCTGGTTACTGTGGATCCGCTGGATGCAACCATGGACGTGCTCTGCAAAGGTTGCCCCAGTGACAACCTAGCGATAACGAGGGCATTTCTCAGGGGCAAACTCGACCCCGCACTGGTATCGGCTGTCTGTTCAGCAACCATGAGTCAAAATGAGTCGCGTTTATGGCATCACCTGCGGTTCGGGCGTGTGACGGCGTCCAAGCTATACGAAGTCAGTCGCTGCAAAACGGTCGCTGGCTCACTGACGGAGACCATCCTGGGATGCACGAAGTTTAAGGGTACAGCAGCCACCAAACGCGGTGTCCAGCTGGAGCCGCTGGTTATCAGCGAAGTG
Organism: Chirona hameri; assembly: GCA_036785665.1. Classification (NCBI taxonomy): domain Eukaryota; kingdom Metazoa; phylum Arthropoda; class Thecostraca; order Balanomorpha; family Balanidae; genus Chirona; species Chirona hameri. Next base: position 19,332 of record JAXIVJ010000354.1, on the reverse strand, counting down.
CAGGCCGCGCTCGGGGTGGACATCGCCGCCACCGGGCTTCACCTCCTCACAGAGCGGCCCGCCTTCGCAGCCAGCCCCGACGGCTTGTGCCAGCTGGATGGGAAACGGTGCACCGTGGAGGTGAAGTGCCCTTCGGCAATCAAAACTGTCACCAAGTACATGGATGCCAATGGGGCTATGTCGGCGAAGGTGCGGGCACAGATGCAGCTGCAGATGCTGGCCACCGGAGCACAGACAGGCATTCTGTGTGTGGCGGACCCGAACTTTGAGACTAACCAGACAGTCACAGTGATAAAAGATGATCTGGACCTGACTTTCGTCGAGCCAATCATGGCACAGGCAGAGGCCTTCTGGCACCGCGCCATCCTGCCAATGCTGGTGTAGTGGGCAGGCGTGCTCCGGCGAGGAGAGGGTGGGCTGAGGACAGTGATGTTGTTTCACGCTGTGGTTAGGTACTAGAAACGTGGTCAATGCAAAGCTGTGTAACTTTGTGTTTGTATAGTGCGTTTTGTCCGTTCGATTAATAGCAGAGTCATGGTTCCATTCCACCAGCGCTTCATGAATGCTAGAGACAATTTTTGATTTATGTGTCCTGTTTGTCTATTAACCGTGCATAATGTTTGGTCGCTGTTTCGCCCAACTGTCCAGTTGAAATATTTGACTATAGTAGCATTCGTTTCTTACCATTTATTTCTTGCTTGTGTAAACACAATACAGCATTGGAACGATTTTGTCTTCTTCCTTTACAAAACGATAACAACAAAATAAACAGTGTATTTCCTCGGGCATCTGAGTGGGAATGACAGTCATGTACACACGTTCACGTCAACAATGTACGAACGCAATGCACACGTCGAACTGAGCTAAATGTAGAAATCGGTATCTCGCAGGCGCAGCGCCACCTGGGTATACCTTAAAACCTCACATCTTGGTCAGCCGTGACTGCAGGTTGACAAGACCACAGGCAATGGTCATGCAGGCGTCCGTGAGCGGAACCAGCCGACTGTTGATGCACGCATGTGGGCGTAGCATCTCGAACTCACGCACTCGGCGGATGGCGCGCTCCACGTGAATGCGCAGACTGGCGACCTGCTTGCTAAATTTAACTTCGCTAGCCTCGTGAACAACGCCCGCCTGGACGCTTTTAGGTCGTATCAGGGTGCAGCCGGTCTCACTCAGCAGGCTTTCTATACCTTTGAAGCCTCGATCGGCCATGACAGAGGCGCCCGGCTTTAAATGGTTTAGAAAACCGCACCGACGGATGACATGCATGTCACTAACACGCCCCCCAAAGCCAAGGGATACAAAATTAACCATTCCGTTAGGCGTGATAGATACCAAATATTTCAGCGTGTTACCCCCCTTATACTGGGACCAAGATCTTGCTTGCTTCAGTGCGGCACTAGGTTTTTCTATTTCAATTTCTAAACAATCAACAATGGCCACCACAGAGCGGAACCGTGCCTTGAAGGCGAGCGGCAGCTGCTTCTGGAGGGTCATCTCATCCGACGGCCACGCGATAAACTGTGAGAGTGCCGAAGCGAGGACCTCAACATAGCGCGCGAACAAACGGCCGGCATATGACCTGGAAATGCCAAAGTCATCCGCTATAAATGCGAATGATCGATGCAGCTTGATTTTCATTAATACCAGCAGGCACACGTCCAGCGGCTCGAGGCGCGATGTTGGGCTCCATGATGGGGCAATTTTTGTTCTGGCAATAACGCGGATGATGCACATGGCATCAGGTGGAACGCCGATATACCGCTTGGGATCTTTGAGGCACAGCAGCCTTATTCTCCTAAGGGAGATGTCATCCAGCCCGACCTCACCCTTCGAGCTGTCGTCGGAGGTCATCTCATTTTCCTCACTGTATGGCACGCCGTTATGGTCCTCACCACTATCCTCAGAGCTGGAGTTGTCAGATGGCTCGTAGTCGGAGACGGCATTGACATACACGCCAGCTGCGGTTCCATCACTACCAGCCACAGCGCCCGTGGCTCCAGCAGCGCCACCAGCCACGCCACCAGCGGAGGTGCCATCACGACCCGCCACAGCGCCCGTGGCTCCGGCAGCGCCACCAGCCACGCCGCCAGCGACGGTGCCAGCACGACCAGCCACAGCGCCCGTGGCTCCGGCAGCGCGACCAGCCACGCCACCAGCGGCGGTGCCATCACGACCAGCCACAGCGCCCGTGGCTCCGGCAGCGCGACCAGCGGCGGTGCCATCACGACCAGTCACAGCGCCCGTGGCTCCGGCAGCGCCACCAGCCACGCCACCAGCGGCGGTGCCACCACGACCAGCCACAGCGCCCGTGGCTCCGGCAGCGCGACCAGCAGCGACGCCAGCACGACCAGCCACGCTACCAGCGGCGTCAGCAGCACGATCAGCCACGCCACCAGCGGCGACGCCAGCACGACCAGCCACGCCACCAGCGGCGTCAGCAGCACGACCAGCCACGCTACCAGCGGCGTCAGCAGCACGATCAGCCACGATAGACACATCTTCCATCTGTGAAAAAGATGCAAATAATTAATACATGCCTATCCAATTATGTGCCCATCAAGTAGGACGCTACAACAAGAGCATCTTGCAATATCACAGACAAATTATGGCGGGTCGGTTCATGAACATTTCAGTAACACATGTTTAACATTAAACAAAAAATAGAACATTATTACTCATCAATGACTTATCGCTGGCAAGAATCCAGTTATCATGTGATTCCTTGCACCAAAAGTCACTCATTCGTAATTTCAAGCTGTGACTTGGCATTGTTAGGCATCAATATACTCTTACCTTGTCATCTGTGTGTGTCTGTGTGAGGCCATGGATGGTAGCCCTCTGTAGCCTCCTCATGGATGAGGGACGTGGCTTGAGATGTGGCCTGTCTTTTTGGCATTCAAACTTGTGTGGAAGCACACCTTTCTTGGCAGTCAGTTTGATGGATGGTCCCATCAACATGTAGTGTCTGTAGTTGTTAAAGTCATTCTCTGGCTGAAACGGACAAAGGACACATGTTACAATCAGAACCAATGTATTCATTTCACAAATAACTACTGTAGCCTAAGATAAAGCCAATGTTAGGCATTCAACACATAATTACAGCATATATGGAGAAGCAAAACTATTGAGTAGGGTGCTAAAAAGCTCTAACATGACTTGAGTTCAACCTGTGATTGGTTGACACCTGACATTGCAAGTTTAAGCCAAAATCGAAGGTGTTCTCAGCATGCTCAGAGCAAGAGAATGCTGAAAAGTGTGCATTCCCTGTGGATATGTTCAGGCATGCGGGCAGCAGACACTGAGTATGTGTGAATATCTGCAGGATATGCAGCACTTGCATGGTAGAGGTTTGATACAATCAATGCAAGAAAGTGACACCTTTTCTGCCTTGCTAGTCAGTGACTAGCAAGGCAGAAAACAAAAACAATAGTATAAATGAAAACCTAAAAAGTGAAAACTAAATTAGATATTGGGTTTATAAAATATTGTGAAAAAGGAGAGTTTGCACGGTCAGAAGCCGAAAGTAGTAGTCACGAGCCATGGTCAGAGCAGCACTTTTATATACTTCACATGTATGCTATACATAACTTTGTTTGTGCATATATGCCTGAGTCTGACTGACATTGCTATCTTCTAGTTACCAGAAAATTGTGTAGCCTCCAGGTAGGTTCAAACAAACTTTGAAGTGATTCCTAGTTGTGAGCTTGATTTCGGAAAAGGGTACCAACCAGTTGAACAAATTGGACAAATACTGGGCCGCTCATCAGTATGAGTTGACATAAGCAAGGATGGAGAGAACAGGCACAGACACACAGTTACAAATTGTGACTAGCATCAGATCATGCGCTCATGAAGATATGGCTTCACATAATCTCTCAAGCAGCCTCTACAAGACCTACATCTACAAATACAAGTTTAGTGCCTAAAAACATGTTATCACCCAGCCCTCAAATCTAACACAAAATATCTCACCTCAAAATGATCCTCGCAGCAATACCACTGACTAGATGATTTCAAAGTCTTTGCATCCACTCTTCTTGCCATTGCAGCCCACTGTCTTCTCAGACCTAGGTCAGTTGGGACAGAGACGAAGGTCTTTTTGCGAGTTTTCATGGTGCTGCTTTGACAGGCTGGCACAAAGCAGGATTTGTACACCTTTCCCTGTACCCTTTTCTTTAAATCAGCATAATAGGACTGATTTGTATCCATTTTGATATATCTGCCTGCCTCGCCTCGGTCTTGCCTATGTATTACACGTATTATTTACGTTTTGCCTGGTGCGCCGGGTGCGCCGTAGTTGTCGACAGATAAAGGTGAAATGTGACGTCACACTATCAAGAGTGTCTTTTTTCAAGAATGTTGTAAAATAAAATCGCGATTCCTTTTTCATTTTTCCTTTTGAAGTATTCATTTCTGAGGTCAGTTTTCAGTACCATAAATTGTGTTAAAATATGGGTAACATTTTAGCATCGACTCCCAAAATTGAGTTCCCAACCCTATTTACAGGAATGTCTCAGTGTTCAAATGATGTCATACTTATTCGAATAATAATATATATATATATTGCGGTTCTGCAATTTATTAAACACATACTAGTCTATGATAGTACAGAAGACGTGTTTTACGATAAAAATTGCAATATGTTTTTACAAGACCGTTTAAATCGTACACAACTTTAGTGATTGACGTCATGTGTATATTGTCGATTTTAACATCGAGTGGCAAGCAAAATAACATAGTGATAATTTTTGCCATTTTAAATCTATTTTGTGATTAATTTTATCGCTTAAAATTGTCGAAGCCTAACATGTTTAATGACTGATGCAATAATTGTCCTCAATTTCATAAATAATTAATCGAATATGCATGATGCAATATTCTTCAGGACAGTGTTCATAGAGCCATCTATGAACTGTTTCAAAACTATTATTACCCAAATATAGATGGCGCCCAGGTAGTGTCAAGCTTGCAGACATCTATAGGCTATAACTCTAGTAGTATTTTATCTACCGTGGCTCTAGTCAGCATTGAGGCACAGCATGCTTTCGCGCTAAGCTTGCATAACCATCTATCAGGGCCGGCGCCACAGGGGGGCAGGAGGGGCAGCTGCCCCTCCAATCGCCAGTTGGGCCCTTTTCGGCCAGCATGGCGGGCGGACGAGCTGAATGTTCTCTCAGACTGTCTCGGGGCGCGATGAAAAGCAGCGCAAGCTCAACTATGTAGCAGTCTGCCAAGTGTCATGTCTATCAGGAGACGCGCGAGGTTCTTGATCGGGATATGGCGCGCGAATATACGTCCCTGAACGGTCTTTTCGGCGCGCTGCGCGCGTCGAAAAGGGCCGACAAGACTGCGCGAAGCGCGATATCATAAGCTCTTTACCACGCGGAGCGTGTTCTTTAGAGAGTTTAGAGCACTTCAGAGTCCCTTTAGGCCCACCAGGGCCCTCTCTGAAAGACCAGAGGGCCCCTTGGACGTTCAAAAGAGCCCTGTGCATGTCAGAGGGCCCCCTGTCCAGACCGAAAGAGCCTGAGCGGGTCAGAGGGCCCATGCACACGTCGAATGGGCCCCCTCTGTACTGTCTAGAAGGCCCATTCGACGGCAGGTCCTGGGCAGGTCGAGAGGCCCCTGAGCATGTCGGCAGGGCGACAAAGCAGCCAGCGCAGTCCATTGCCAAGTTATAAGGGCCCCTGAGCAGGTGGAGTGCTCCTGGACAGACCAGATGGCCCCTGGGAAGTTAAAAGGACCCCTATGCAGGTCAGAGGGGCCCCTGGCTAAACCGAAAGGGCCCCTAGGTGGGTCAGAAGTGCCCCTAAACATGTCAAATGAGCCCCTAGTCAGCTCGGAGGGGCCCAGAGCATGTCGGAGGGCCCTCGGAGCATGCCGCAAGGCGACAAAGCAGCCAGCGCAGTCCGACCAGAAGAGTCGCTGGGCAGATCGGAGGGGCTCCTGGGCAAGTCAGAGGGGCTCCTGGCTAGACTGAAAGGGTCCCTGGGCCCGTCGGAAGGGTCCTTGAACATACCGGATGAGTTCCTAGCGAAACTGGAGGGGACCCTGGCAGGCACGTACCCAAGCGCCCCCTCTCCCCTGGAGGCCAGGAGGGTTCTTTTCGGTGCGCGCAGCGCGCCGAAAAGCGCCGACGAGACCGCGCGAAGCGCGGTATCATGGGCTCTTTACCACGCGAAGCGTGTTCTTTAGAGAGTTTAGAGCACTTCAGAGGCTCTTTAGGGCCATCAGGGCCCTCTCGGAAAGACCAGAGGGCCCCTTGGACGTTCAGCCAGGTGATAAGGGTGAAGCGGTCAGCCAGGTGATAAGAGCCCCTGAGCAGGCTGGAGGGTCCCTGAACAGACCAGAGGACCCCTGGGAAGTTACAAGGGCCCCTGTGCAGGTCAAAGGGACCCCTGACCAGACCGAAAGGGCCCATAGGTGGGTCAGAAGGGCCCTGAACATGACGAATGGGTCCTTAGCACGGAGGGGCCCCAGGGCATGTCGGAGGACCCTCGGAGCATGTCACAGGGCGACAAAGCAGCCAGCGCAGTCCCTTGCCAGGTCGGAAGGATCCCTTAGAAGGCTGGAGGGCCCCTGGAGAGACCAGAGGGCCCCTGGCAAGTTGAAAGGGCCCCTGTGCAGATCGGAGGGGCCCCTGACCAGACCGAAAGGACCTCTGGGCTGGTAAGAAGGGCCCCTGAACGTGCCGAATTAGCCCCTAGCCAGCACGGATGGGCCCCAAGGCAGGTCGGAGGGCCCCTTGAACATGTTGGCAGGGCGGCAAAGCAGCCAGCGCAATTCGACCAGAAGAGTCGCTGGGCAGATCGGAGTGGCTCTTGGG